>VYZP01070258.1:0-13228 GCA_013400635.1 Hypocryptadius cinnamomeus | reverse complement strand
TATAATATAATATAATATAATATAATATATAGAATAAATATACATGGTTTATTTATTACATACAAGACAAATGAATATACTTAGTATATCCACCTGTGGAAAGTCTTGTTGGCAAATTCTTTCAGAAGAAAATATTGACCAGCAGCCAATGAAGTCTCCAGGCCCAATGCAAGACTATATTTTACAGTGCCTCTGGGATGGAGATGCAGGTCTGTGCCAGGAAATGGAGTTATTATGGGTAATTGTGTAAACAGTGAGTTAAATTTACTGTATCATTGTAGAACAGGCACCAGAATTATAGTGCACAGATTTCCTTCCAGTATAAACATATTATGCTGAGCATGGAGCAAATAAATAGCAAGAGCCTCTGTAAGAAGGAGATCTTGGCCATCAAGTAAGAAGATCACAGAATCACAGAATCAATAAGGTTGGGAAGGTTTTTGAGATCATTGAGCCCAACCTATGACCTAACACTATCTTGTCAACCGGACCATGGCACTGATACCACATCCAGTCTTTTCTTAAACACTTCCAGAGATGGGGACTCCACCAGCTCCCTGGGCAGCCCATTCCAATGCCCAATCACTCTTTCTGTGAAGAAATTCTTCCTAGTGTCCAGCCTAAACTTCCCCATGTGCAGCTTAAGACTGACATCTCAGAGGTTCAGCAGTGATGGGGCTTGTGAGGTTATTTCTATGTGCAGAATGCTCCAGCAAGGGAAACAAAACAAGAAAGAAGCAAAGGCAGCTTCTCAGCTTCCAGTGGATTGTTCAAATTCTATCTACAATGCCATCAGATTGACATGTTGGTTTAAAAACTTAATGTTCTGGGACAAACTGTGAAAGTGAGCAACAATCCAAACTGAATGGCAACAACACTACCGAGAGATCTGCTCTCCTAGAAGAGCTGTGCTGGAGGGCATTTGGAAGCTTATTCATTTCATTTCCTTTCATTTCATTTTTTATTATTTAATTTCATTTCATTTTTAAATTATTTTATTTTATTTGGAATACATCTATTTGCACTTTTATATCTTCCACATGTCACTTTTTAATTGCTTCTAGTGCTACTTAAAATGTACTGGAAGTCTGTTTAATGTAGTTCTTGCTCACTTCTACACCCAAGCATATACTGCTTTTCACTGACCCTGTTCAACCACAAAACAGTGATGATCTGCCTGTAGAGTGCTTCAGTCTGCCAGGATTTCATCAATGAGAGCTCATTTCACAAACAGCCACTGGAAAGGAATGAGAAAAAGACTGAGATTGGCAAAAGGAATTGCCAGACTGTATTTAGGATTGTCTTATAAATATCATCAGTATAGACACAAGATTTTAAAATATCATAATCAAATTAATCAGAAAAACAGATCTTCAATAAGAATCTAAAATGTATACTTGTTACTGATAATGAGGAAATACTGAGAAATTGTCTGCTATTGCAGTTTGGTATGCCAGAAGATTTTGAGTCAGTGTTCAAAACATCTTGACAGCATTTCTACAAGTAAATATGTCAGACAAACCCTTCTTGAAACACAGCCTAAAGGGAAATAATCCACTCTGCATCTTCCTATGTAAATGTGCATAATTTGGCCTTGGATATAGATGACCTGGACAGGAGGGTTGGGGCAATAATGTAGTGTTTAGTGCACCTAGACACAAAGAAGAACATAATTAATTTAGGACAGCTCAGTTCTTTTCATGCCAAGAAAATAGCTCTCAGTGGTCCAAACCCTGCTGCAGCTCCTGTCCATAAATGTAGATGGATGGAATGTAGGAGAATAGAGATAGTGATGAAGGTAGTCTCACCCCTAAAGGGATACAGCTGTGTTAATTACCAAGAATTAGGAACAAGCTGCCTTTAATAGGCTACAGCTAGATCCCATTAGGTTGGGTATGGTAAAAGGGTAGGTTAGCTCCTGGAGGAGTTAGATGAAGTCTGTTGGCTGTGCTATGAAGTGAGGAGCTGCACGAGAAATCACACCAAAAAGGTATGCAATTTTTGTGATACAGCAATATGGAACTTTTGCAATAATATGATAACATGTAGATATGCAGCAATATTTTGGATGGCAAAGAGGTGTATGTAGGAACCTGGAACCATCAGGGAACTCACAGTATAAAAATCAAACCTCTGTAGATGCTGTCTTCACCTCTGGCTCTGCACCAGGAGTCTCAAGAAGACAAATCTTAAGGAAGATTGTAGTGGGTGTTGAGGAACCTCTCCCTTCCCTCTCTCTTCTCCTTTGTCCCAGGGTCTGTGTTTGGTTTTTCTGCACATTGTCCTGACAGTGCCAGGTGTCTGCATGGAAAGCAGGTTAGGATTGGATGTGTTACACAAGTGCCATAGGCTGCTCTAGGACAGCACAGTTCAGTCTGTCAGACAATACAGATAAAAAACCACTCAGGGCAGCTCTCTCAGTATTTCCTTCACCTTGGGATAGCAAACAAATCCTCTGATGGCTGGGCACTGTTGCTAATTGGTCCATAACATGAGCTTTAACTTACATGTACTCAGAAAAATAGATAGCACACAGTGAGCTAAACACTGTCTCAGTGGAGATTTAATATTGTCCATAAAGAGCAGCAGGATGCCTCAAAGAGAACATGAGTACTGGAAAAAAATCTATCATTGAGATCACAATAGTAGCTAATGAATCCAGCAAAATGAATCACTTCTGAAACTTTTGAGAGAAATTAGGTCCCATTGTGCTTCCAGATCCATAAATCCAGAGTACATTTTCTAATTGTGTGCCAGTTGCTCAGTTCAAATAATTTGACATTACTCTCTGACTGTAACCCAAAGTAAAGCAGATAACAATCTAACCTATACCATTCCTCAGATCATACCCTTAAGTAACATCCTTTAGATATGATGTTAGCCCAATTCCTGATTCTGATTAAAAAAGGTTATTAAAATGCAGTGAACAGTGAACTATCCTAATAAATCACAATTATACTGATTATACTGTCAGTATTAAAATAACTGTGAACCTTTTGTTGAAGTCACCTTATATTGAACACTCAGAAATGTAAGCCTCACACAACATGAATGATGACAGTATGGCTAATAATGATACCTTTACTATTAATCAGCTAGGTGAATTCAAAAATTAGGAAGACTGATAGAAAAGAACTTAAATTATTTCTGCTGTATACTGTCGTGTTGATTTTGCACAGCCTGGGTTTTGGTAGCAGAGGGGTCACAGCTTCTGTGAGAAGCTCCTGGAAGCTTCCACCATGTCCAGCAGAGCCAATCCCTGATGGCTCTGAAGAGGGACATGCTGCTGGCCAAGGCTGGGCCAATTACAGAGGTTGGTAACACCTCTGGGATAACAGATTTAAGAAGAAAATCACAACAGAGTTGTAGTTCTCCAAATAGAGAAGAGGAGGAGGTGAGAACATGTGAGGGGAAACAACATGGAGACCCCAAGGTCATTGGAGAAGGAGGGGCAGGAGGTGCTGCAGGGGCCAGAGCCCAGGTTCCTCTGCAGCCGTGGTGATTCCCCGTGGGGTTCCATGGGGAATGCAGAGATCCACTCACAGCCCCTGGAGATCCACTCACAGCCCCTGGGGATCCATAGGGATGCAGAGATCCACCCACAGCCCCTGGGGATCCACCCACAGCCCCTGGGGATCCATAGGGATGCANATGCAGAGATCCACCCACAGCCCATGGGGGAGGTGCCCACACAGGAGCAGGTGGATCCCTGGAGGAGCTGTGATCCAGTGCAGACCCAATGGAGCGAGGACCTCGCTTCCAGGCTGGAGCAGCCTGTCCTTGGAGGACTGCACCCCATGGAAGAGTGACCCACACTGCAGCAGATTGCACTGAGAAATGTTGCTTGTGAGATGGAACAGAACTGTTAGTGGCTTACTTTGTGTTCAGATCTATTTTCAAATGTTGTAAGTCTGCCACTTCTTTTTTTTTTTTGGTAGATCAAAATTGCAAATAGCAAATTGTGCTACACTTAACAAGTGTCTTCTGCCACTGTGGATTTAAGATGTGAGCAGAGGAGCTTTCAGGAGGCCTGTGGAATTTGCTGCCTACAAACCCTGTTTTTTTGCTTGATGTACCTGCTCAGTACTTTCAATTTATATTTCTGAAATAATTTCACTCTCCTTACTCTTTGTGCAAAATTTATAGTGTTATTTTTATGCTGCTCAAATTTCATTCCATCTCTTAATTTCCTTTTGTTGGAGTCTTCTGGGAATCTTGTATTTGGGTGGCAACAATTAACCAAATCTTCACAAGGTATTGAAATGAGATTCTTCCCCAAAGACACCTTCAGCAGAAGGGTTTATTCATTCCATCATTTTCTTGATAGCCATTTTTCTTAATAATTTTTTAGCTACTGTGTTAAGCATCTGTCATGTTGACAAGATTTAATGAGTAAGAGGCCCTATTACAGTAATAAACAACTTCAGAGAAAATGAAAGATGGTCAGCTCATTATAAGTGTATCAAATTAGCAACACTGCCTGGCTAGGACTCTGTAAAATTGACTAGCTTATAAACACCATGAATCATGTTTGAATATTTGGTCTGATGAAGAACATGTACTGGACCACTTACATTGGCATGCTGGCAGTTGTACGAGTAATACAACATCATTATTTTTGGTAATTGCTGCTCACAGTTTGGAATGCATGGCTAATAATCAGTCTTTAATAAACTAGGACAAATTCCTAAACTGTGAGGATGTCTCCATTTCAGCTGCAGTGCCATGGGGACCTGGCAGGTTTAAGAGCAGCTATGGATGTGTTACCTGAGCAAACAAGAGACGTCCAACAGGCTTAAAAGAGATTTTTAATAGAGGTAACATGCTCTTTCCAATGCTGCCATGCCCAAGCTGGGTGGCAGGTCTGGCTACTTGCATGCAGGGACATGATTCAGTATTTAGAAGTGAGCTTCATTCAGCTCTCACAGATATTCTGTTCTGGAGATAATCCTATATTTTGTATATATCCTTTCACTGTATTTAGTATAAGCTTGCATCAACACAATTGTGATCAGGATCTTCGTTAGCCAGTCACAGCTCCATCCTCACTAAATCACTGACGAGATTGGGAAAATCGTTAAATTTCAACTTAAAATTGTTCCTTTTGTGGAAGATTTTAGCTACTATTTTAAGGAACTAATAGCACTTGGAAAGAGCAAACAAAACTTGTTTGCAGGACTTCTTTATGGAGAATGTATTACATTTCAGACAGTTTAGTTCAGAATATATTACGTTTCAGACAGTCCAGCAGATACCTTGGCTAATGATTTTATAACATATCCATTACTAGCAATTCACTAGGAACTGAGCTGTGGTTAAATGCTTGTTTTTTAACAACTATCAGTGGTTGACAGTCTGTGGAGCAATAACCCTGAGGATGATCTTGTGATGACTGCAACACTTAGTGCTTCAAGTGAATGGAGGTAGAGTTACTGCAATCCGTATATCTGGGTGGAGATTTAAGACCAAGCTATTGCAGGAAAAGCAAGTTGAGGAGACTTAACCATGACATAAACATGCTGGGCTTTCAAATCCATGTCTGCAATGAGTTATAATCGCTCTTGGTTTGGAAACATCACAGGCAAAACAAAGCTGGCTACAGACTCTTGCTGAGCTGAAGGTGAAAAAGCAGTATGGCATGACTTCTTTTTTTTTCTTTTTGCTACATGTTTATTGCTTAAAATTCCCCATTGTATTCATATGTATCTTACAATTACTGCAGAACCACACAAAGTACATTTTGTATACATGCATTTTATTTTGGTCTGATTTTATGTGGGTAGTAATATTAACACCTTTGTAGATATAACACAGGAATTTACAATTATTTAGTAATGTCACAGATTTTTCTCATTTAATCATGCTCAGAGTTGTGCTTTTCACAATGTGATTACTGGCCAGTCTGTGTTTCCCACCTGAATAATCAATATATGGTAAATCCACCATCTTCCCATTGTGAATTTCCTGGTGTCCTGTCTATATGTTGGCTTCTCTTTTTATCAATACATGGCTGCCATAATTCAGGTGATTTTATACCCAAGGATGTCAGGATGATAGTAAATGCAAGTGATGATTGCAGGGCTTCTCTCACCTGTACAAATACTGCATATGGCTTTTTAAACTTTTCATAAAGGTGAGAATAGTATTTGTAAGAAAAAAAAAAGGCTGGAGCTGATCAAAACAAAAAAAGGATAAATCATAGAATCATAGAATTGTGGAATCACAATTATAAAAACCAATATATAGTAAAAAAAAATATATAACCCCCCCATATATATTTATATTATGTATATTTATATGTATATTTATTTATATATAAAACCCAATTATAGAAACCAGTTATATAAAATAATTAGCACATTTTGAGCATTATAGATATCCTAATAATACACTATTGGCTTTTCTAAAAAATTAAATTATTTAAAATATTTTTAAAATATATAATTCAAAAATCCAAATTATATCTACACTTTGATGGATAAATTCTAATAGAGATATTATTTATGGTCATTACTTTTTAATTCTTGAAATATTACCCAACCTTTCCTCACTGAACTAAGTGAAAAGGTAACTCAATGACCTGAATTCAGTGACACTTTTCTCAGTCCACTCTATTGCTTTCAGAATGGCCATGTCAGAACACTGGGAACTGTACAAGCTGTGCAAGTGATCAGCTGTGGATAAAGGGTTCTGGGCAAAGAAGTCCTAAATTTGTTGTTTCAAACCCCAATTTTTGCTGCAGGACTTTGAATTTAGGGAATCAGTGAGCTGAGGTTGCCCTATCAGGAGTCACTGTGAGGTCAGAGAAAAGGCAGAAAACCATGACAGTCACATCTTATCTGTCCTTCCAATTTTTTCCTTTTTTAAAATGGGTCTTTACTTCTAGAAGAATGAATTCCTGCATGAAAAACCTGGCCAAATGTTGTAAGATGATCTTTCCTACAGTTTTTCCCAAAGAAGTTAATAAGAGCTACTGAAGGAAGGAATGATTCCTGTCCTTTTAATCAGTAAAATAAAGCATAAATGCAGAGTACTGCTGTTAAATATTTCCCAAAGGGTACATATATCTATTTCCAAATATTAGTAACTAGAAAGCCTTTCCTGGGCTTCTGGGGAAAGGATCCAAAGTAAGATGGATTACTTAGTAAGTAAAATTTCTTAGAAAGAAATCTGTCTTTTCTTAGTAAGAAATCTTACTTAGTAAGTAAGATTTCCAATTCAGGAATCTCTTTGGAGTTCAGTTATTAATATTAATTAGTTCTGCCTATCTAGGTGAATGAAGTCCACTAGGGCAAACATTTCAGAAACTTAGCTTGAATATAAGGGAGAAGTGGCAAATTATTGCAGCCTCATGAATATTTGGATAGTTTTTTAAATGGTGAGAACTGTATGCAAATAAAGAAGCTGCTTCCTGTGAGTGATAACAGTAAATTGCTCTTATTAATCTCTAGAACAAAAGAATTTTATTTTCTATTTATCTGCTACTCTGGCTGCTGAAATTATCCTAGATTTGTTCTAGAGGGAAAATTTCATCCGTGGTAAGAACTGCTTTTGTTACAACCAGGAAAGAGATCAATTGGAAGAGTATTTTCCCTGGTATTGGTCAATAACAAATTAACACTATCACATTGCTCATTTCGATTTACAAATAGATCTAAATCAAGTCTTCACTGTTCTTTCTTGACACAAAACTCTAATTTATTTAATTAATAACAGTGGTATTTCTGCCTCTATTTCTCCAGAGGAGATTCCCTTCAATTTCAACAGTATGTTCAATTTAAAGGTAACAGTTTATGAACTTCAGAGGTACTACCAAGAAAAGAAAGGCAAAGAAAACCCCAAACCAGCAAGTTCCAAAATAAAGTCATTAAACTGTGATTTGAAATAAGAATAGCTCTTATGTTTAATTAATTCAATTTGATTTAATAGTTTTAATTTAATTTACTCTTTTCACTCTCCCCTCCAAAGGCACAGAGCTGTTGCCTATTTCACACTTCCTTATGCTTTTTCTTATTCATTCTATAAACTTCTAGGGATGGGATATCAAATTCTTTATTTATGAAAGCACCCTACAAAATGATGCATTTAATCCCATATTTTGGAAGATGTCATTAATACCCATATTATGTATTAATTTTACCTCCTTATTTTTAGATACTAGGAGAAAATAGCAAAATAGCTCCTTTTAATGTTTTAAAGTAAAATCAAAATTGCAAGTAAAAGTACCTTACATATTTTCCAAATTAGACATTTATTGACAAGGTTGTCCATCAAACATTTTTATTGGGTAGTTTTTTATACAGTCAACATGAAAGAGCAAAATTGATCTTTGATATTACTAAACACACTTGCAAATACACTTATTTGATTTCCGTGTTCATACTTCAATGTAAAAAGACATTGCTATGTATTTCATCTAAGTCCTCTAATAGTAGCATTTGTCCAGAAAAACTATTTTATACATGGACATATCTGCCAAATAATGTAAGCCTTCAAAGGAAAAAAATTATCTAGATTAGTCTTAGTTGCTGGGGAAAAAAAAACCCTCTGAGAATTAAAGATATATTATTACAACATAGCATTTAACATATTCTTAGTATAATACAATATTTGAACATTTCTTTTATGATCATAAACATCAGTAGGGTACTTAATTTTTAAACCCTTATACGCTTCACCCTAACATTTGTAAATCTATGTATCCGATCAAATATAGATGATACAGATGTTAAATAATTTAACACATGGTCTTAGCAGTAATCATAAACTATCCCTTGAACTGCAATATAATTTTGTTCAGTGAGTGGTTAAAAGGCATTCTTAAGGCAAAAATTTACTGAGACAGGAATTTATGTTAATTCCAGCACTGTTTAACATGCTTCAGACTTTGCAATTTATTTTGAGAACACTGGAGTTTAAGCACTGGTGCAAGTTGTTCAGAGCCTGGGATTATCACCATTATTTTAGAAAACATTTCAAAGCAGCACCTGAACTGTACTTTTACATGCTACTGAACTACCTCTAAATCCCTGTTTTTCAGATTTCAAGCTTTATCTTCCTTTCCAGTATCTTTAAGGTGAAGGAGATTTACATTAGACATCAGGAAGAAATCCATTCCTGTGGGGACAGGTTCATCACAGCCTTTGCTTCATCCCACATGGGTTAAACCAGCAATCCTGTCATTGTGAACTGGAGAATAATCCTTTATGCATGAAAATATGAAGGAAACAAGACTGGTTTTTATTTCTTGTGGGGAGCATTTGCATTACTGGTATTCTTGCTTTGAGTTCTGTAACAGCTTGCTTGCCAATACCAACCTCAGTAGAAAATCCAGTTCCTTGGGGAGTCTTAGGCAGTGATTTGACAAAAATATAGGAACACACATGGGAAGGAAATAACACCTATGCAAATTTAAAAAGGAGTACAAGGAAATTATTCCTTGTGATGGACAAATGGAAACTTTAGCCAATACAACTCAATTAGGATTTGTTGAAAAAAATGAACAAGTGCAAGCAACTACTCAAATGAGCCTAGGAAAAGGATTTGCTTTAGATTTATTGTTGTTATATGAAAATAGAGTGTGTGGTTATTTGAATTTAAACAACACTTGCGTTCATGTTTCAAATGTAACTGCTAAATTGGATAATCAGAGAGATTGAAAGCTGTTGCTGTATCTAGTAGAGAATTAAGAACAGGATTAGAAAATGGATGGTTAAATAAAACACTGAAAGAACTTGGATATTCTCTGACTAGTTTAGTTTTTGCGAAGTGTGATTGTAACTATACTAATAACTGCCATCATGATGCTTTAAGCTGTGTAGAGAACACGATTGCTGATGCAAGGTGAGAAACTTACATGAGGTTAGCAAAGAAGTTAAGTTAGGCTTAGGAAGGCTTGAATGGAAAAAAAGCTTCCCAAGCCTGAATCTTGGCAAATGAAGAATGCCTGCTTCTTAATGCTACCTTGGAGTTAAAGAGCTTGTATTTTTACTGGTTTCTGGTAACAAGGCTGTTAGATTTTGGTGAAAGATAGAATAGAGTGGCAAAGGAAATTACATGCCTGCCTGCAACTGTTTTGTGTTTTCCCATCGCAACCAGTGCTTGGGATTTAGTGTGTTTGAAGGACTGATGCCCAGTTTGGATAGTGTGTAGAAATAAGGATGAAACTGCAAGGAACAGAAGGATTGTGGCCAACAGGTGGGATTTCTTTAGTGGAGGAAATTTGGAGGTTCACCCTGCAGTCATTTTTAATACAGTAGAAAAAAGAATAGCATAATACATATGTTTATATGCCACTGTACAGGCTAAATACTCTGAAGAACAACCATATTTTTCTTTCTCTCTGAGGCCCTATTTAAGTCAGAAAAAGTGTTTTAATTTCATCACTCATAACTTGTGTCATCATGTACATCTCTGAGTTTTCTCAGATAATTTAAAGGCCATTTCAGAAAACTGAAAAAGAAAAGATTAAAAAAATAGTCTTAAAGTTCAAGAAAATAGAGAACAGTTATCCTGGATGAATCACCAAGCCTGTTATGTTCTTGATACATTGCCATTAGTTTCATGTGAATAGAGTGAATCTCATTTGCACCTTCTCTTTCCCCTATGGCTATAGTTAATTTATCCTCCCTCCCTAAGCACTGGTCTGACAAAACAGAAAATTATACAGCTGTGCACACCAGAGTCTCATGTAATGGGTGAGGGTTGCTGCTGAGCTTTGCAAATTCCATAGCTTGTTCTAGTTGCATTATTTAGAGCAGGGGAGGAAGGTGATCCATTAGAGGAGGAGAAACCACTACCCACCACTACCCTGACATCAATCTCTTTTATCACACAGTGGTATTGAAACCATTTGCTCAGGAAAAGGCCATGGCATCACAAATGTGCCTTGTTTTGAACAGTGCTTGAACCATCAACTAACTGGATTTGTGCAAAGCATTTGGCACCGTTTCACATGACATACTTGTCTCTAAACTTGAGACACGTGGATTTGACAGATGGATCTCTCACTGGATATGGCACTGGCTGCATGGTCAAACTCTGAATGTTATGGTCTAAATACATGTAATCTGTTTCCCTCTTTTCTGCAACTGATACTGCATTATATCCTCTTCTGTCNATATATGTATCCCTCTTTTCTGCAGCTGATACTGCATTTTTATCCTTTTCTGTCTCTATCCAATTAACATGCAGCCAAATCAGCTACCACTGGGAATACATCCCCTAATATTCATGTGCTTCAAATGATGCCAGTGCAAACCCATTCTGCACCATACAAATTTACAGTATTTTTCTAGGTTGTGGGAGGACTTTTAAAAGCTTATTTACAAGCTTGCATTTCTGTTCCTCAATTCTGTTATTTATAATCCCACAGACAAAGAATTTCTAAACTGGTGGTCCGAAACTAAGGTTTTAAATACGTGATTAAGTGCCTATAGAAATAAAACAAATTGCAGTTATAAATGATGTTCTATTCTTGTTGGCCTCAAACACCTTGTCCTTAAGATAAGGATTGGATGTACTTTTCAGCTTGAACTGAAAAAGAGAAAAAATTAACATAACTTCAACAGCAGCCTCATTATGTTGCCTCCAAATCATTTCGATTTTCCGTTGTCCCATGGCAGGAGATAGTTGCAGAAATGAGATGTAGTGTTGTCATTCATATGAGAACACTTTTAAGAAGTCTATGATTCTGGACATGAGATGTTCTGCAGGGAACAAGGTTTATATTTTTCAGTTGCATTGGTCACACGTAGCACGAAAAGATCCATAGCCAAAATGACATTTTAAAATTTCCTAACTGAATGTACGTATCTAAATTTACTTTAAAATATTTCATAATCACTATAAAGCCATAATTTCTCTGAAAAACTGGATTTAAGCAAAACAGCACGTTCAAAGGGTTTTTTTTTACTTAACTGATATAATTCAAGGCCTTGGGAATCCTGTATAATCCAGTAATTCGAACTGACCCTGTAAAGTTACAGCTCATGTAGGTATTTTCCTTCAAAGTAGTTCACAACCATGTCTATGGATCATTACTTTGTGTCTTTAAAAAAAAAAAAAAGTCACATGGCTAAAGTTTAGATCAGTATGTTTTGACCAAAATATTTTTAAATCAAATATCTGATTTTAAGATTTTTATTAAAGAATCCTTGAATGGACAGAAGATAAATCATTGACTTGGCCCTTCTCTTTGTAGAATTCCACATCTTTTCAGTGTTCCAAATAAGTGTTCTTTATCAGTGTTCCAAATAAGGCTGTGTCAGGGTAAAGATTTCTCTTTAATTAAAGATGTCTTTTTAATTTATAACAAATATTGATTGCATTATAGACCTGAAACATGATTTCAGCTCCTTAATAGTGCCCTAGATCTGTAGTACAATTTCTCCTTACTGTAATATCCCTGAACTGTCAAAACCTGGACTTAAAAACATGTATTTACCAATCAACTGCTACAAAGTATTATAACAACAAGTCAGTTTCTGGCAAGAAAAAACCAAATCTATAGAAGCAATTCTCAATTAGAAGCATTTTCAAAGCAATTTGGCTCCCCAGGTGGCTTCAGGTCTCACAAACAAGTGAGCATGGCCCTACAGACTCCTTACAAATTGCGTATATAAATGAATATAATTGCTGTTTTGACTTCACATTATGTAAACTTCATGACAGCTGAGTTTGTCACCCAAGATCTGGCTGGAGGTTATTTGGCTTACAAAATGAAAAAAACTCTCTATTGAAAACACTGACATGCATTCAACACCAGTGTTTCTATAGAAACTTGTTTTAATTACAGAATAGAATATATTTCCATAACAACCTAGTTCCATTGTCTTCATATTATGGCAAGTATTGGCACATTTGAATTTTCCAGACATTAAAATTAACTAATTAACATAAATTTCCATGAATACTTAAAGAAAAAAAAATAGATTAAGAATTTAAAATTTATCTTTGCAGGATAAAATAAATAGCTTAAAATATGGATTTCCATAAATCCAGCACACTTATGTAAATCTGCAAGTTGTTCCTTGAAGAGAAGGATATTTTTTTTTGCAAAGTGGTGAACAATCTTTCATATTCCAAGCACAGATCTTAATTACGCAGACAATAAATGCATGTTGCTTCTGCTTTCACTGTTTGTTAGTTTTGGAATACTCTTCATTAATCACTCAAAGAGGGAAAACTAAATATCTCTGGCTATACATGCACACAATCCAATTGTTAA
>VYZP01070256.1:45204-64429 GCA_013400635.1 Hypocryptadius cinnamomeus | reverse complement strand
AGCCCCTTCTCCTCCCGTCCCGCCGCCGCCGGTACCTTCCCGCCGGGCATCGCCCCCGGCGCGGCGCCGCGTCCCCGGTCACGTGGCGGGGGAGCACCGGGGGCGGGGCCGAGGGAACCCCCGGCCCGCGCCCGCCCTTTGCAGCTTTGCCGCCGCCGGAGCCGCAGCTCCTGATTGGGCGGAGCAGGGGTGACGTAAGGGGCAGGGCGGGGTTCCCGGGGAGGAGGGGCGCGGTGCGCGCGTGCCGGTGGCCCGGGGATTGCGGGAGATGCGGGAGCTGCTCCGTGCTGCGGGAGCGCTCCTCGGGAGCAGGCGGGCATTTCCCCGCGGGAAACGCCAGTGCTGGCCCCGCGTCCCTCCTGCCCTCCCTGCCGAGCTGCCCCGAGGCCCCAGGCGGAGCTGGGGGTGCCGCGAGTGAGGGGGCTGCCGCCAGCTGGGCCGTCTGTTCTCTGCCCAGGGCACGGGCTGAGTTGGCAGCGCTGATTTTTGAGGGCACGGTGTGGAGAGCGACGTATGAGCTCTGCCCTTCTCTGAGAAGTTTTTCAGCCTGGGTTCCGCCTCTGCATCCTTCGTGATTGCCAAGGTCACTCATGCATCCTTCGTGATACCCGGGTTCACTCAGAAGTAAATCTCAAATGAGTTTTTAACACCACGAGGAAAGAAAGCACAGGGGTGGAAACACTGGCTAGATACCTAAGCAAGTCATGTCTAAACACAAGGCACTTGATGAAAAATATGTTTGCTGTTACGCCGTTAAAATAAGATTTTTTTAACTTCCTAAACAAAAACTAAGCCGACAGATGTACTGGCAAAAAGGGTAATGTCAGTGCCAAGATGTTGACTTGGAATTGGAACAGCTATGCATGGATATTCTCTTCTGTAAAGTGATAAGTTGCAGCTAACAGAAGGAAAAAAGGCTGATCACCTTTGCAAGTGTTTTACTGGTGCAAGTGGAAACACTGGCAGAAAAGGGACAGATTTTTTAAGCAATAATATTTTTATATTGTTTATTGCATGTTCTTGACAAGATCACCTTGGCTGTCAGTGCTGCTGTTAAACACAAGTAATAATAAACATTCTTTGTAAAATAAGGTAGTTGTGTCTCATAGCTTCATTGGAATTTATAAAGTACTTACATTTTAATAGAAGGTACTGCATGACTGCGTTTTTATTGTTGAACCCTAATTACATATATCCGTCTATAGTTCAGTTTGTATTTTTCCCAAAGCACCCTATGGCAAATACCTGTCTGGCATTCCCTTTATAAAACTGCCACTAATTAAAGTGGATTTTGCAAACAGAAGGTAGAAACATCATCATCCACACCCCATACTGCCTTTGATTTTTATGTTCAAAACAGAATTAAAAGCACTGGGTTCTCATCCTTCCAAAAATTTGCAGTATTTCTTCTGAAATTACCAGACTGACAAATTAATTCTATTATATATCCTCAAGGCAGATTTTTTTTGAAAATGTATGTTATGACACTGCTTAGCTAAATAATCTTATGTTAGAGCTAAGCCACAGAGAAATGGACCACGGGAGTCTGGTCTACTTTAGTGGGTGTATTTTTTTCTGTACATAAACTCCTTCCAAGAATTCCAAGGTGCTCACACCTGGGAGGAACTTACTTCTATAGAATCCCAAGAATGTGACCCCATCTATAGATTCCTTTTGTTTGTTTGCATGTTCTTCACAAACAAGTACTGAAATGACCTGGAAGTAGAGGAAGCATATGAGAAAACCACATGAACTAAAACAGAGCTGCAGCTTTTAAAAAAAATAATATCTCCGTTTCATTATTAGAAATAATGTGAAGAAAGAATAATAAAAGCCAAGCTTCTTGACAAAAGCTGAAATTTCATAATACTGCTACATTATTCTTCAAGTCTGCGAAAAATTTCTGTGCATTATATTTTGGAAGTAAAAATTAACACAATTGGTTGGTTTTTTTAAGAACTGGTTTTTCAACTACATATACAAGCATATCTGTGTTTTCACAGGCTTAAATAATGGTTTGAGTCCACTGTTTTATCTGATATACTGATTGACTGTATTTGCACTTGAGATCAAATCTGCTGCTGCTCAGGGAACATTAAGAAATGCTTTTGTATTTTTGTTGCATGAAAATCGATGAAAACAGTAAAATTTCTGTTAGCAATAAAAATTTATTTCTTTAGTGAAATCCAGAAAAAAGTGAATTTATTTGTTGGTGATGCTGTTGATTGCACCAATGTTCCTTAATCCACATGTGGAAAGAACTCTTTGAAAGAAACAAAATGTATTTGACACAGATGAGTTAAAGGTAAGGAAGCTTAAATTACTGAAGTTTGGAGCACTTGTTTCTATTGATTGAATGTGCCCGTCCTTCATTCTAATATGGGTTTATGGATTCATTTTCTCTTACAGAGCATTAAGTTAGAGTTTTAAAAGCTTTCCAGTGTACAAAGTCTGGTACAGACAATGTCAAATTCAAACACAGAAAAAGGTTTTTGGTTTGAGTCATTTCTTCAGGAGAGTTTTAGAAGTCACAAGTATCCCAGACACTGAACTGGGATGAAGTAGGTGAGGAAAAACTCATCAAATATGTTAGAATCTGTCTTTCAGGGTCAGATAGATTTTTATGAGTTTTTCAGGCAAGAGGTGATCCAAAGGCCTAGGCTAGACAGATCACAGTCTAAATCCAAAATAACATTTTCTTCTGCACACTGTGTTGCAGCTTGATAATTCCAGGCTTTCTAAGGTTTTTTTTTTTAGCAAGTAACATGAAACACTTAAATCTTTTTAATCCTCAAGCCACAATGTCAGTTCCACTTTAAATTGAATTGTACTGTTTCACAGTACAGTGCATCACTATGCTGAGGCGAGCTGTAAACTGTGGAAGAAATGGGAAAAAAAACCCCCACAAAACCCCTCAGGGGATGCCAGATTGCAGCAGATCAAAGAGTCAATTTCTAACATTCACACAAATTAAAAATTAATAGCTGATCGTTTAAGAATCAAAAGCAAAACCAGGTTTTAAATGAATCAGCACACCCAGGAAGCATCTCTTTAGCAGCCCTTGCCCCTGGGTCTGAAAGATGTGAGGGGCTCCAGCCTCTGGAGTGTCCTGGCTGCTCACTGAGCCTAAGCCAGCTCATCCCAGCATCCCAGCTCCAAGTGCTCCCCTGGCATCTTGCAGTGGCTGACATTTTTGTCATCTCCTGCTATTTCTCTGTGTCAGTGCTATAAAAGGAGTATGAGTGCATAACTTTCTGGCTGACAGTAGCATTTGGGAAACATATTTGCCTACTTTTTATGAGACGCCTCTGTAGTTTAATGGGATGCAAATAAAATAATATTTTCCAATCTGAGACTGAACATCTGTCATAAAAGTACTCTCTTTTGGCTCTAGCTGGTGAGAAAAAATGCAGGCCCGTATTCAGAGCTGGAGAAAAGTGACATATTTTAAACTTCAATCATTAGACCAGTTTACTGTCATGAAAGTTTTTCCTCTCAATTTAGTTCAACAAGATTTTAAAATTACTGAGGGGCTGATAACACTGATCTTTATAAATTTTAGTAACTCCAGATATTGAATTTCCTCTTTTAGGCCTAGTATTAATACCAGTGTAGCCTATTCATGACCGTGGTGTACCCTTGTGTTGAAGATCTTGCAAACACTGTTCCTGAAAAATGCCTTGCCCAAGGGAGAATAGTATGTTAAAGAGTGGGTAGGCTAATACATTAGTTCCTTCTTCTGCTGCTTTGGCAGCTGGTCATTTTGGGTTTGGTCTCTACATGATTTCTTTCTACTTTTTTTTCATTTGTTGAAGTGCAAGAATGTGCTATTAGATGCCTTCTAGATAAAAGCTATTGCATAGCACACAGCTCTAAGGTGGGGAATAAACAAGACACAATAAATTATTAAAAATCAAAGTTGCCATGCTAGGCAGGCTTCCCTATCCAAGAAGCTCCGTCATTATTAATTTATTACTATAACTTAGAGAGAGAAGAATGAAACCCAAGGATTTATTGGGTTATTTATTTATTATTTACTTTATATATATATGTGTGTGTGTGTGTGTGTATAATGTATTTATTATTTCTTCTGGGTCATCCTGAGCCCTCATCTATTTGCCTACCATTCTGGTATGCATGGAGACAGCACAGTGTAGCAGTAAAGCACGTGGCTTGAGCTTGGATTGCTGGGCTTGGCTAGTCTGTGTGTGTGGTCTTAAAGGCCAACTAGTCGTATGAACCATGATGCCTAAACCAAGGAAATTCTCTAAATCAACAGCTAGCAGATCAGTATAATTTCAGTATTCTCAAACCCCATGCTACTTGTGTCTCAGCTTGCTCTGTGATATTCCATACTTATTCACAGTCTGTTTCCTGCTCTTTAGTATAACTTATGCTGCCTCCTTTGATGTGCTTATTATCAGACACAGAACATGCTGAAGTATGAGTTCAAGCAATTGCATTTTTACATGTAGGCAGTCTTTGGCATTTCCTGCTTAGTGGAGTATTTATGAGGGTTTGAGGAGGTTTTTTGTGTTTCATTTATCACCAAAATAGTTTTGAGAGAATAGGAAATAAAACTTGTATTCTCTGTCTGCTATATCTATGTATCTTCTGTGTCTATTTTTGACATAAATCTAGAAGCCTGCAAAGAGAAAAAAATACTTTTTTTTGCCTACCTTCTACATTTCAGAAAAGCAAACACCTTTTCTAATACTGTCCATCATACTCCTAGTAGTTGTTCAGACAAATTTCTGCTTTCATGTTTGAGGCTTCTAAGGTTAGAGTTAAGAAGTGAAAGTGATAATTCTAAAATGCTTTGGCCTGTTTTAGTAACTTACCTGCACTAAAAAACTGCAGTGAGCATAGTACAGGTCATGAATCTTTTCTTATGTACCTTTGTAAATTAATTCAATAGCATAACACAATTTAAAAATGTGATAATAACAGTGAAGGGGCTCCCAAATCAAAATTAGAGTTGGCTCATGAACTAAAGTTCATACACTTTAGCTTTCTTAACTAGTATCAAGCTTTTAACTCAGTAACCTGAAGCTGAGTATTAAGTTCTGGGTTGTTCTCAAGAGCAGAAGTTCAGCTACTGCTGCTGGAAGCAGAATGCAGGTGTAAGCACATCTCAATTGATTAATGTGTAATTAATAATACAGAACAAGAACCATTGCATACAGTTTGCACTTAACGATCATAACTTCTGCATAATTCCTATCAAACCTGCCCAGTTTGTAAAATAACACTGACTCTCACAATATATGAGATGCCTCGTGGGGTGCAAGTAATGGATTTTAATTGATTTGCTTTCTGGATAGATTCCATTTGGTCCATAAAAATCTCAGACCCTGATGTGTATGATTTCAACTCTCTCTCCCAGTAGTGTATAGCAAAGGTAACACAAGGTGTCATGCCATNAGGTCCAGCCCGCGGGGCGCGCCCGGGGAGCCGCCCTCCGCCCGCCCCCGGCCCCGCCGCCTCCCTCATCCGTCCTCCCATCGCTCCGCTCCCATCCCTCCGTGCCTGGGTGCCGGCGCGGCGCAGGGCGGCGATGTGGCGGTGGCGGTATGTGAGCGGCCGGCAGCTGCACGGCTTCCGACACTACAAGGTACAGGGCAGCCCCGGGGCCGGGAGGGCGGGCGGCGGACGGTCCTCCCCGGGTCGCATCTCGGCTCCGGAGCGCTCCGCTTTGGGCGGCTGGGTCCCATCCCCGCTGTGAATGCGGCCCCGGCCGGCCGGGCCATCGCTCCGCCGCCGGAGGGTCCGCAGGGCTCCACCTGTGCCCGCAGGGGGATGTCCCGCACCTCCACCTGTGCCCGCACGCAGCCGGCCCGGCTCTGATGGAATGCGTGCCCTGGGCAGGAGGTGGGTGTTCGAGGGGCGGCAGGTCTCGGTGGAGGCAGAGTGAACTGGGTTTTGAGTGAGTATCAACCTCTGTGAAAGCTGTGCTCGTTTTAGAGCAGCGTGGTTTTGGAGGCATGCGGTGTTTCTGTAAGAAAGCGTTGATGCTGCTTGTCTGGCTGTCTTCAAAGCCTTCGGACGCAGGAATGCTCTGGCTTTGAGAAATAAATAAGAAAGCCGGCAGAGGGGGGAAAGAAAAACTTACTTTAAATAATTTGATCTAAACCTTATATTTGCAGATAACCGGCACGCAGAATCCCAGTAAATGGGTGAATCATTAGATATTTGAATTTACCAGTGTTATGTCATGGACTTAGGAGTTACTGGGGATGCAGTAGGGGGATCATCCAGTATGGGGTTTGTGCCAGTTGAGGTGCAGGTGTCTGAAATGGGCCATGCCACCCTGTTCACACACCCTCACCTCTTTCCTCATGAAAAGCAGGAGGGACATACCAGCTTCTACCAGCACAACACCCAGCCTTTTATTTTATGTTCAGTTAGCCAAAGCAGCCCCTACACCACTCTCCTCAAGATTCTTGCCTTCTTCCTCTTACCGTGTGCCTTCCCAGGCTGGGCTCCAACCAGGGCGTTCAGCTTTTCCTGGTTCCCTGGGCCAGCAGCTCTGCCTGTTCACCTCAGCAGGAATGAAGGTGGAGGAAGTGTGGCTTCGAGAGTGTTCTCCAGGTTGCTTCCTAGTAACTTGTTATGCACAGAAGCTAATTAAAATGTACCAACCTGTTTGTGTGTCGCCCATGTGAGTGGGATAAAACGTTCTGCAAGCTGCTTCTGGCCACAGGGCATGAGTTGCACAGGTCTGTGCTTGAATGGTGAAGCCGCAGTCTTGACTGAGATCAGGAAGAAGAAAAATAAAAAGCAATTTTTAGGATAAATGGATGTTGTTATTTAAGTAACTTTCCTGAATTGAGTTCATAGTACAAATATGGGAATTATAATAGTCTTTATTATCACTTGAATGAAAATATCCTCAAAACAGTGCAGATGAGGAATAATCAAAACAATGTTCTTTAAAAAACCTGTAGTCATTGTGCCATACTTATGATTTACAGGGCAAATTATTACCAAAAGACAGAATCACATATAAAATAATTTCATTTGAATATATTGGTTTCTCTAGAGCATTGCAAAGAAACGCTGTAGGGTAATTTTCCTAAGTACAAGAATCAGCCGATGCAGATACTTAAGAAGTATCTGTTCTACTGTGTTCTGAAAAAAATCCTAGTAAGTGCAGGCTTTAGAAAGATGAAATCAAGTGGTTTTCTTTTACCTGAGGTGACTTGGGACTGGGATGTCTTGGAAATAAATAAATCCAAATGGCATGGGTTTTATACAAAGTACAGCTATATGAGGTTGGTGCTGCTGAGCTGGTCAGGTATCTGCAGCATTTGCCTGGTGCTCCAGGTTGTAGGAGGACCTGGCAGGTGATGGCAGCTCTCCCTATTCCTAAATGCTGCTCACAGTGATTTAAAGTACTCCAAAAATACAGAAGGGGTGCAGCAAGGAGACACTAATCATTACCACAATCTCTTGTCCTTTGCTCTCCCGTACCTAGGGCTGCCACAATCACAGCTTCGTTCTCACCACCTCCCAGGCCTGGCACATGCTCTTCAACCTCCTGTTCCCCTCTGGCTGCCATCTCTTCCCCTTCAGCCTAGGGCCTTACTGCATCCCGGCCCTTCAGCTTCCCAGCCCCTTGGCGGAGATTGCTGCTTCCTTTGCTGCCTACTCAACAGGTGCTAAACTCTGATCACTGTGCCCAGCACGCATGGGTTACTTCTTCTTACAGTCTCTTGGCTATTTCTGCCCTGTGTTTCCTGGTGAACCCAGTTGTAGGGTAGTGTGGAGGGATACATGTGTTGGCCCTGTGAAGAACTAGGTAATCTCTGAAAGGATCTGTGAGCATACGTTCAATATTGAGCTAAAACACAGTATTGCTTGAAGTGTGCATAGAAAACTTTAGCTTTAGTGGCATCCATCTCTCTGTTGTACATCACACTGCAGCATTGTACTGATGGTACTATCAGTGGCTTAACGTACTCCATACTTTGCACAATTTATCTGCTGAGTGTAATGCAGCTTAAAAAAATAATTCATGTAATCAACTCCTTTTGTAAAGGAAAATATTGTAAATATGGCCTGAAAAAAATTGCTGTTCAATTTTCAAAATTTTCACACAGCTGAATTCATTTCTCTGCCATGAATGCTCCAATTGTATGTTTCAGGCACTGTCTCCTGTTTGCAGTTGGAGGAGGGCCTTGGCAACAAAACCAACACAGTTCTTTGCTAAGGGAATGGGAGACCTCTAATGAATGCAAAGATTTCAGTACCCTTTAGCATGTTAGGTCCATGCATATTAGGCTTTTGAAACTAGTTTTCCCCAATTACTAAGCTTTGGCTTACATCACAGAGTGACCTCAGAGCACAAAAATGCATTCCCTTAGGATGAACCTAAACCAGATAGCAAACACACAAGTACCCCCAGTACATCCAGTCCATAGTATTGTAATAGAACCACTCTAGTGTGATAATTTCTGAAATCCTCATGGCACAGGCACTGGCTCCTCAGGACTAGCTATTGCACTTTACTAATCTACTCCCATTCATCCTGCCTGTTAATGGGGTTTTAGATATTCAGTTTTCCTTTTTCTGCTTAAAAGCACACCGAGAACAGGTGGAGATGTGACGATGAGACAGTTCAGACACAGCCCTGAGTATTACTGCTGTGATATTTCTGCCATCTTCTTGCCTCTGAGGCAGGTGCTGATTTCAGGACAGTTGCATGCTCAGGTGATTTGCTGCAACTGTATCAGAGAAGATTCTTATCCTTGGTTTGTGTCCTGTTCTCCAGGACATGGAGCAACACAGCCAAAAAGCTACAACAACTGGAATTGTAGGGCTTGGATCATGTTGTTCCTACTTTTATGTTTTATCAACATTTTGTAGTTCTAGAAGAGCACCCATGGAGTTACACTGCTACCTTTTTTTTCTGCCTGCTTGGGTTTCTGTTGGAAATAAGCTGTTCTGCAACAACCAGGTGATGAGTACAGACAAAAGCAGAATTTGGTTCTTTATTTTTATCTTTCTCACCAGAATGCAGTAATGTCAGTGGTGAGCTCGTGTTGCCATTGTCTCTTCTCATCACTTTGTTCTTAGGATTTCCCTTGTGTATTTGCCTTGAGTCACTTTTTTTTACAGTACCTGTGCGCAGAGGTTCTTCAAGCCAGAAAACTTTGATGCTGTATCTTGTTTGAGAATAAAAGAGATCTAAGAACAAGCTATAGAGGCTTGACTCAAACAATAGACCTGTAAAAGATGATTAAAAAATCAGATACAACATTAAAAATTAACATCTAAGGTTCCACATTTTCACCTTGTTTTGTCTGCACTGTTTCTATCCTCTAAGTAATTTTTTGCAGGTGGCTCTGTGTGGATAAGGGGTGTGGTGAGAAGGGGAGAGTAAATGAGGTGTAAGTATTTTCATTTCAGTGAGGGGTCTGCTACCCCAGTGAGGGGTCCCATGTTTCAAAAGTAAAGTAGGTAGAGGTAACTAAGATAAAATCATTGTAAAATGGAAACATTTTAAAGAATTTAAAATATTTCTCCAAAGAGAATGGAAACATTTAAAGTTTTCTGTTGAAGTAGGAGGTTCTATCAAGTGGGATTCTACCTACACAGCTATCTCTTTGTCCCAGCTCCATTGCTGTTCAATACTTTCATTAAGTAACAGTAGGGAGAATACTGTAAAATTTTCACTATACTAAAGAATTTTGAAGAATGGGTTTATCATTTAAAATATACTTGGAAAAGGGATATAATAGCCAGAAATCAATATGAAGAAATTCAGTAAACAAGGTTTTGCTTAGGGGAAAGAAAATCAACATTTAAAACATAAAATAAGAGACAACAGACTGCAGGAAAGATACCAGGGGATCAGAATGTTGACAGCATTGTGGCTGTTATAATAAAGGGAAAAAAGTTCTTAAGCTGGATGTGTTGTAAATATATCAAAAGGTTACATTTACTCCTGTAGCTGATGTACTGATCAGGTATCAGTTGGAATAATGTGTCCTGCCTGCTTTGGCCCACAGTTTGCAGTCCTCAGAATGACATTATGAATACCAAGAGGCTTAGAAAAGATGAACTGTGTGAGACAGTCTGAGTAAAGTGGGAGTAAGAGCCTAGCAGCCATTTGGTCTTCAAGAGTGCCCTTTTAAAGAAAGACAATATGTGAGTTTTGGCTGCCCAAAGAGAAATTTAAGGCGTCTGCTATGTCAGTCTTGTGTTGATAAGGTCTGCTGGAACAGGTACTAAAGGGGATTGGGCAATCATTTTATCAGTCTTAAGAAATGGCTTGATTTCTCTGAGGCAAGATCAACAATCTAGTGTTGAGTATTAATAAACAAGCAGTTGCTGACACCTTTTTATGAACGTTTTGGGTAGTGTATTTTCTTTTAGTGTGCTGATATGTTTGCTTTCTGCAAGCAATGGGGCCATTACCTCATGGAAACTTGATCTGCATTCTTAGTGTATACTGAACGTGATCTTGCATTAGGTGAATGCTCTGGACTGGAAGATCTCTCAAATTACCTCCCAGGCCTCATTTTGGAGGGTTAGAGAAACAAGATCAGATGTATGGTGATCATGTTTCAAGGTCTGACTCTTTCTCTTATACTGACTTATACCAGAAGAGCAAAGTGTTTTGAGTACAATCTAGTGAATTTGTGTCTGGAGATTCAGGATTCACCCAGATACAAGACTGGATTTCTGTGAAGTCCATGCTTTTCCAAGACTACAAGTGTAACTATGAGATTTGGAAAAATCATGGGTTCTGCTCACCTTAATTGAGCAGTAGTTTTGCTTTCTACTCTGGTAACACAAGGAGTTTACCTGATTTTGAAAATTTAGGAGAAGAGACTTTCATTTGCATGCTTACCTGGAACTACTTAGGAGACATTTAATAATGGTCATTGCAATAATGCTCAATGCACATGGACAATTTTATGTATATTGAGTACTTTCTTTACATGTTTATTATGTAGTGCTTTTCCACATAGTATTTTTAGGTTTTTTCACTAATATAGAATTCCAAATATTATCTGAAAACAGTTTGAGAGGATCAGTTACAATCAGTTACAATCAGTTGTGTCTGCTGTAGTTAGATTTTTCAAACCACCACAGTTTATTAAACTGTGTCCTTGAATATTTGATGCAGTGAAAACTTATGTTGTCCAGCTTCAATAAAACCGTGAGTCAACTGCCCACTGTTCTACAAATAAAATCTTGCAGTCTTTTTCGCGTTACTTTGATAGAAGACGGGGGTTGTAATTAAATGTAATTAAATGTTGAATAGTATGTGAAATAAACCAAATAACTCATTACTCTTACATTGTCTGTCACTGCATTCATGTGCCTCATATGTCAAAGAGCCATGGGCCAGCTGAATATGTCATTCTGAAACACAATCTTCATGCACACGTTACCTCTTTTTCCTCATCCTGTTGTGATTGTAGCTGACAATGTAGCGTTTCATGAGTTCTGTAATCATTATCTTCCTTCTACGTATCACATGCTAATGAACCAACAATTTAATGAAATCACGTCACAGAGATGCTGCATTTGATATTACTTGCTGCAGGACTTTTTCCCCCAATGATGGGAAATTGTGCATGGTTTTGAGTGCAATATGACACCCATGAATTTACAAAGGTTCATTAGATCACTTTTGGGACAAATATGCTCATAATCTCATAAAAGTACAAATACCAACTGCATAGTTTCATTTCATTGCTTTATCAAGAGATGTTAGCATTCTGAAATGCTTTTTGGATTTTTATGTGTAGAATATGCATGTGTACATATGTTTTTTTGTTTATTCATCTTTGTTTTAGTAGAAGACTAATTGCAAAGATGTATCTGTGATTTGAATGTGTATTGTTTGTTACAAATCTAAGGGAACCCTTATTCTAAGGATTGTTTTATAGAGGGAGGAATCTTTCTGTGAAGTATCCCCTCTATTGTTTATGAGGATATTAGATAACACAAGGGTTCAGTGTATGCGCTACAGAACAACTGTTCAGCATCTCTTATGGAAACTACAACATGCTTTTAATCTGTCTTCCCTTTTGGTCTTGGAGTGGTTTCCTCACTTTGGGTTCCCCAGGTATTTAGGTATAAACTCTGGCAGAGTTCCAGCTGGATGGGTACTCGGTCTACTGTTAGATCTTTAAAGGGCTGCTGGCACATACATGTTTGTACATGCACAGAAATAGGTGTAGCACAAAATCCTGCTGTTGTTTCCTTTTACCAACTGTGGAAGAGCAGTTTGCACAAAAAAACCCCCATAGAAATCAACTTTCTTGCTATGTTAGAGCTTCCTTGAATAGCAAGTTAAGGATCAGTTGTGCAGTTCCTTGAGAGTGTGCAGGTTTTGGTTTTTGGATTTATATTTTCATCATTCTGGGCCAGCCTCTACCTTTGTCCCTTTACAGCAGCACACATGCAGCTGTCTTCTATTACCCCTTGCTCAATATTTAATCATGTTTCTATGTTCTATGTTCTTTTTAATTATTTTGGCTTTGTTATTAAGTGCTTGAACATGTCCCATGTAAGCCTTCTCCTTAAGAGAAATTAGGCAGCGTCCTTAATATAACTACTGTTAGTTGAAAACTGGTTGCTGACTTCCAGTCCCACTGGAAGTCTGGATGGTCTGGATAAAATACTCCATGGTCTGGATAAAGCACTTGGTTTTGAGCTCCTGGCAGGGCCTATGTTGAGAAGGAGGAGACTGCTGAGATCCCTTCTCACCTGAATGATCCTGTGACCCAAGCCCATGGTTCTGTGACCTTAAGACCATGACACTGCTCTACAAGCAAGGGGATGTGCCACTGGCAGGCATGAGTCCCTTGGAGTGGCCTGTCCTGACCCACAGCTCCATGTGCCCATGACCTCATGGACTTGGGTCTATGCATACTTCATTAAGGGAAAGGATGTGGCACAGGACTCAATGTGTGCTAGGATTCCTGAAAATGAAGAGGTGAACGATAAATACACCTTTGCAACAAAACGTCCCCAGGACAGCAGTTTGTGAAATAACAGCTTCCTGATGATTTAGTAATACCAATCAGAATTGTTGAATTGCACAAACCATGACATTCTGGTATTTACTAGGAATAATATCAGGTGGAAGGAAAATCTAACTTTATTTCCTAGTTGTAGTGTGCACAGGTTAATGGAACTGAAAGGGGCAAAGTGAGAGGGGAGAGAGGAGCTCAGAAGCCCAACTTGGGCAACCTCTTCCTTCACAGTGCAGCTGCATCCAGCCCTAATACAGGCTTATAACTCCTGGACTTAAGTATTGGTGATCTAATAAAAAACCAAACCAAAACAACAAACAAAACAAAAAACCAAAAAAACCTCATATATATATGTGGGTAGGGGAAATGCAGAATACACCAAATTATTGTATAGGAGATAGAAAACCCAAGCCATTATTTATGAGTAATTAACTAACTGATGATATAATGTAAAACAATTTTATTATTAGAAATAACAGGACTGTGTTTAGGAATACATCAGCACTTAAACTGCTGAACATATTTGGCATCCACAGTGTTGTGGTGCTCTGTTGTTTATAGCATGCTTCTCTTTCTTCCCTTTCTGAAGCTTTTGTTAAGATCTAAGACTGTGTCCCATAATAACTACAAACCTGTAAAAACATATATAAAGTAGAATTAAACTCCACATGTTTAACATATTCTAGGAATCAGAAAGATTGATGGAAAATTGTTACCAGATGTGCCAGTATTTCAGTATTTTCTTTAATTTTTGTGTGGTTCCTTAAGTGTAAGGTATCACAGAAGCCAAGTTCATGTTGCATAAGACATTGGCCAGAAGGGTGGTTTCCCATTGAGCTCTCTTCAATATTGACCGGTCCATACCCTGGGTTGGCAGGGTCATTCCAGTTTTCAAAACCACAAAAACCCCTTATCTTGTGCAAAAGAGAGTCCATTGTCATGCCTCCCATCCCTTTGTCTGTCATTTACAAAACACAGGCGTTGTGGATGTAAATGACTGAGTGGCACAATAGGTGCTACCTGGGACAGGGTGATTTAAGTACAGGGAAGGAATAGTCTGTTAGTGTAAAGAGCAGCTGAAGTTGAAATAACGATATAATGTAGTTAGGCAACCACATTTCTTGCAGCTTGCTTTCTCTCCTGATCTGAAGTGTGTGTAGGCATGTTTTATATTTTTCTCTTAATCGTAGTCATTCCAAAATTTTATTTTTGTGATGCCTCCACAGTGCAAAGCTGGAGAGGACTAGGGAGTCCAGTGAAGATCCAATGTCTGCTCTCACTAGTGGTTAGCTCACTCCCTGTTGGGGTTTTGTTTGTTTATTTCTCTAAAGTCTCTCCAAGGCAATAGCTAGGCTTTTGGTTTGGAAATAATCCGTTCTGGAGGTAGTCCACATCATTTTTTGGTTTCACCATCCTTCAGCACTCTTCCTACATGGGCATTTGGGTTTTTGAACATGCACAGCAGACAGGGCTCACTTTCATGCTCTGAAAGTGCCATATTGCTGGGTTACAGTGTAGTCTCCAGATTGTTTCAGATACTTTGAACTTAAACATATTGAATGCTAATGATGTGTTGGGTGTGTGGGGCCAGATGATGAGGCCCAACACCCCTCCAGCAGATGCTGTGCGGTGCTGATGGGACCAGTTTGCAATAATGGGAAGCATTTCTAAGCTGTGTGGGTGTGAGCCAGAAGGTACCATTTGTCTTGTATTTAGCAGAGCAGACCTTGATCACTGTGAGTGCTTTTGCCCCTCGGTGTTTGGCTCTGCTCTGTCACTGCAGAACAGTTGTCTTTCTACTGTGTAGCCAAACTTTTGCTTTTACTCATTTTTCTTTCTTCTGTTTTCCTGTTACTTTTCTTAATTGTTTAATTGTTTAATTTTCCCCATCTCCTCCTTAATCTTGTTTCCTTTCCCCTTTAACACAGGTGACCAGCAGAAACTTCATGCTGTGCTGGATCCCCTGGATGGTGATTAAGATGCAGGAACACAAAGTAAAAGCACATTTCATGTGTGCTGCCTGAATCACCATGTATGCGTGCACGTGTCTGGTGTCTGTATTCTCATTTCTTGCTCTTTTAGAAGCCATTAACACTGAGAGAGAAAGCAGATGACTTTCAAGGAGATATCAGCTGTTAAATAAAACCAGAAGAAGCGTTTTTAAATTTGGGAGTAAGATGAAGTCAATGCCATTTTTCCTATTCCCTTACTACTGCCGTTCCCTTCCAACTGTTACAACTTCTTTTAAAAATAATTGAGAGAAGCTTTCTGATTATTCCAAGCCCTTCTTCTTTGTATAAGGACAATCAATCCCCTTTCCAGGGCAGAAACTGTTTGCAGGGGAGTGCTTAGTACTTGTGTGAGCCTTGCACTTAAAAACCTCCAACAGGCTTATCCTCTCCACTTTTGTCTTTTAGTATAAGTGCCCTGAAAATGACAGAATTGCACAATAGCAAATGGCAGTGCTTTTTTTCCATCAGGTTCAATGGACTCTTGCATTCATGTTCATTGGTCATAATGTGAGCATGTTACTCAGTACTTTGCTTTTCTGAGCAGCCATGAACATTAAACTCC
Source organism: Hypocryptadius cinnamomeus (assembly GCA_013400635.1). Taxonomy (NCBI): domain Eukaryota; kingdom Metazoa; phylum Chordata; class Aves; order Passeriformes; family Zosteropidae; genus Hypocryptadius; species Hypocryptadius cinnamomeus. Next base: position 48,857 of record VYZP01070256.1, on the reverse strand, counting down.
TGAGGATTTCATGGCCTTGAGGTTAGTAGCTTCTTGGGAGCAGAACAAAGTGGAGTATTAAATGGTATAGCAGACTTTATTTGTCAAGTTTTATTTTTTGCCGTGACTGAAAACTATTTTTCCATGGGTGTTTCCTTTGGTCTGGCTAAAACAAATCATTGTGGAGGGAAGCGCAAATTTCCATTCTTCTGCACATCTGCTGAATGTTCCTTCCCCACCCAGAAGACCAACAGTTCAGCCACAGACACAGGAATTAACAGGATGAAGTATGGTGGTCTTGAAATGTCTTTAGGTGACAAAAGCTGGCTGTAATTCTCCTTTTTTGTTTCCTTTTTCCAGTAAGGTCTGTTTTGATTTTTGGTGCCTGACTTTGGAAACTGTGAGGCAAACAAAAAGCTGACTGTGTCTCTTGTTTGTGTCTGTTATGTAGAGATATGTTGAAAAGGTACCTAATCTCTTACATTTTCCAGTAAAGAAAACACAAAAATTATATAATATCTACATAGTCTCTTATGTTTTCTCTCTAAGAAAACAATTTCAATGAAATGAGACTGATTTTCCTTTTTTTTTCCTTCTAAGAGCATGCAGTAGTTCTGAACAGCCAGTGAATATTTTGGATAGAAAGCCTCATTTTACTTTTGTCGTTTAACTAGAATTTTCTGATTTTATTTGTGACTTTCACTTGGGGGTGAGGGGAGAAAGAGAATGCCAAAGTAAAAGCAAGGGTAAAAGTCCCTTATTTTGACCTTTGCACATTCTTATCCAGGTATGGCTGAATTCATTGAATTTGCTGGTCAGCAAATTGTCCGTATTTCACATAGTATTTGAATACCAGCTGGGGTAAGGAAATGGGCAGTAGCCACAGTGACACTTTGAGCAGACTCCTGGAACCTCCAAAGTGCTTGTGGATACTTTGGATTTTCTTCATTTTCAGAGGATTTCCATAGTTCTCATGTGAATTAAGTACTAGCTGACTGGTCTGTTGGCATAGGTATTGTATAATTTGGTATTGTTGTTAATTTTGGCATAAACGTAAGCAAAGCCCACAGGTTTTGGTAATTCACATGCAAGCTTGACTATCAAAGGTGTAATCAGTTGACATCAGTTGTAATAATCAGTGTTGACATCAGTTGTAATAATCAGTGTTTGAATGATAAATACAGCATCTGAACCTGCAAATACATACAGAATAATGAAGACTTAAGTTTTACCTGCAAATTAATTTTTTTCTGAGGTAATGTATTTAAGAATGCTAACATATATTCTGGTGGAAAATCAGTTGATGACAAAATTGCATTGTGTATTAAGTAATATGGGTGGCAGCAGCAGAGAAAAAATGACACATCAGAGTGAACACTTACAGCATTTTTAGAAAAATTAAAATCAGTGATGTACACTTCATTAAACTGAAAATTTTATTCCCTTTGGAAATGTAGGCAGTCTGCTCTGACCAGTTACTACTCGGTGATTTTTTTGTTATTTGTCAGTATGTATTTACAGTGAATAGCTGTGTTATAATAATTTTATTAGATGCTGTGTTTATGATCTGTGATTTAAACTTGAACACAAAAAATTACTATGTGAATGCTTTGTTTTGTCCAGAAGGTAATTAAAACATATGTTTTGTATTCAGATAGAAAAAGGAAATTTATGGAAGAGTTCCTAAGCATTTCACATGTAGGTACCTGAGTTTAAGACAAGTGCCTAAGTTGCTTTGGTAATTGATGATTTGGAACAGGTACTTCCAGAATACAGTCTCATCCAAAGAGTAGTTGGCTAAGAGAGGTCAAGAAATTAACTATATATATGGAGAGACAATTAACTGTCAGCTGAAGTTATGTGAAAGGAGACTCTTTGTCATCAGCTCTTCTGCAAGTGAACAGCTTTGTCAAGCTGTGGTCTAACACATCCCATCTTACTCCCATTTTCTGCACATGATGCTTGGACAGTGCTGTATATAGATATATCTGAATCTTTGTGAGTCATATGCATCATCCTAGCAATGTTAAGCCATGTATGCAGTTTCAAAGTCCAAGAATTTCTGAAATAATTACATGTACCACCCCAATGATGGATAACTTCTTCCAATGTCTACCTGCCAGGGCTCAAGTACATGGTTTTGAGTGGTATTATCAGTTAAGATTGTTCCTCCTAAGATTATTCTGTGTTCTGCAGTCTCAAGGCAGGATAAAACTTGATACTGTCCTCTGAGGAAAAAGGAGACAACAGCAATTCAGAGTGGCCTTGGATTTCTGAAATATTTTGTTTACGAAAGATATAGATATGTACTTACTGGGATTTATAAAACACATGTGTTTTCAAGTCTGTCCAACAGAGAAATTTTATTGTGGTAATGAACTGTGCTATTTTAGAGCTTATTTTTATAATAACATTGCCTTACATGAATTAGCATAGTGCAAATGCAACTGTGTTACTATGACAAAAGCTGTGTATCTCTGCAAGATAATATTCCACCTACAAACACATTCCATATTCACTATCTGTCCTACATGCTAACAATGAACTGGTGCTCAGACTGAGCATTACTGGTAGTGGAAATAAATGTGTTAAATCCAAATTATAGTAGAAATGCAGAATTTTATAGGGTTGTAAAATTAATAAGAATTTAAAAGTAAAATGTTTGCCATTTCACAAGCCTTTGTGTTAATACATAGAGTTGCTAACAAGGGAATTATAAACCAGGCCAGTGCTTTTAAATTAAATAAAACCGGTGTGAAACAGAATAAAATAAATTTACACCAGTCTCACTGAGTGCTCTTAGATGCTGAAGGACATGTAATCCTAGAGAAATAGCCATTGTTCTGTGCTTTGTTTGACATGCTTGCTTTTTTCCTTACAGTACAGTGCTGTGGATACAAATCCTTTATCTGTGTATATTATGCAGCCCATCTGGAATAAAATTATTAAGGTAAGAATTTCATTTAATAAAAACATAACATGTTAATGTAAGAATTTGTTTTACATATAGCGTGTACTTTCATTTAAAAATACATATTAATCAAAAAAACTGAAATGAAGACATCTGATAAAAGAAAACAAGTGTTGCAGGATATTTAGCCATTTATAAGGTGAGTGTGTTGTTTTGAAATTTTTTTTTTTAGAAAGAAAGGGCTTGTTTCTTTTTTTCTGATTGCTGTAGAAAAGGCATCCATTTCTTTTCTGCATCTTTCATTAAACAGCTTTGCAGACATGGATGGTTTTACTTAGTACAGATTATTTTTGTGCAGCATATGCTGCCTAACAACAGCATGGCTTTCTCTCTGTGCTGTGCATATGATTTAATGCAAGCACTGTCTCATTTTCTCCCGAGGGGGCTTGCTTGAGACAGCCAGGCGTTCCTCGCAGAAGCTGAAAATGAGAGTGGTTACCATGATCACCATAATGATTGGAAGATGCCATCTCTTGAATGCACTGCAATCTGCAGTTTTTAAAAATAAACCACTCACACTTAGTTATGCTGTTGTTGGCAAAAAAAAAAAAAAAAGAAGCAAGCTGTATCTCAAATAAATATGAACTTTATTGATCTCCAAGGAAGCACTGACTTCTGTGCCTGCCTCATTACAGGGAATGTTTAGATTGGAGCAGACTTGAAAATAAACCTTTGTACAAACAAAAAAAAGGATGTATGTGGT
>VYZP01070256.1:0-36781 GCA_013400635.1 Hypocryptadius cinnamomeus | reverse complement strand
CAGATGACAGCAAGTTGAGTGGGAGTGTTGATCTACTGGAGGGTAGGGAGGCTCTAAAGAGGGATCTGGGCAGGCTGGATCAATGGGCTGAGGCCAGTGGTGTGAGGCTCAACAAGGCCAGGTGTTGGATCCTGCACCTTGGTCACAGCAACCCCAGGCAGTGCCACAGGCTGGGGGAAGAATGACTGGAAAGTGACTCAGTGGAAGAGGAGCCGGGGGTGGTGGTTGACAGTGGCTAAATATGAGCCAGCCTGTGCCCAGGTGGCCAAAAACACCAGTGGCATCCTGGCCTCCATCAGAAATCGTGTGGCCAGCAGGATCAGGGCAGTGATCATCCCTCTGTGCTCAGCACTGGTGAGGCCACACTTTGAATCCTGTGTTCAGTTCTGGGCTCCTCACTGCGAGAAGGACATTGAGGTGCTGGAACATGTGCAGAGAAGGGCAGCAGAGCTGGGGAAGGGTCTGGAGCACAAATCTCGTAAGGAGCAGCTGAAGGAGCTGGGGATGTTAAGTCTGGAGAAAAGGAGGCTCAGGGATGACCTTATTGCTCTCTACAACCACCTGAAAGGACTTGCTGTAGCAAGGTGGGGTCGGTCTCTTCTCCCGGAAAACAATCAACAGGACAAAAGGAAATAACCTCAAGCTGTGCCAGGGGAGGTTTGTGTGTGACATCAGGAAGAAATTTTTCTCTGCAGGGGTGGTTAAGCCTTGGAATGGGCTGCCCAGGAAGGTGGTGGGATCACCATCCCGGGAAAGTGTTCAAGAAACTACTGGACACGGCACTTAGCATTATTATTTAGTTGTCATGGTGGTGTTCAGTCAGAGATTGAACTCAATGATCTTGGAGGTCTTTTTCAATCTTTATGAGTCTATTATTTGATTCTAAATGTACCCTCTCCTTGGAGCTGTTTCTGGTAAGGCCATTGCAGTGTAGCCATGTATTTGTGTGCCATATTTGAGATCCTCAGGCTATGTACAGATGTGTTATACACGTAGGCTGCAGTGCTGTGCAGAGGGGCTGACTGCTTTTGGAATCAGACCAATGCATGCATGTAGAGCCATCTTGATTGACCTGGGATATCCCCTTCAGCACATCTCTCCTTCTGCATTCTACATACCTTGGCATTTCTATTTAGTTGGTGAGGTTGTGCCAAAATGTTTTCGTCCAGAATTTCTTTGTATTTGTACTATAAAAAGCAATGAGACAACAATCCCTTGAAGGTGTCTACTACTCAGATTTCTCTAGCAGCTCTCTGTACTCAGAAGCAGTGGTTTCTTTCGTGAAAACCATTTTTTATGTCATTGTATGGAATTTAATGAAGTGACTATTGCTTCATAAATTGGAATTACATATTGGAACTGTTACTGTATGGCACCCCAGAAGGCTCATGGGAAGTTCAGCTTCTGAGATTTTTAATGTAGAGGTTTTTTCCAGTGAAGCTTGTAGTTCCTAATACTTGGAAGACAAGGAATATGATGTTGACGGTCAAAGCTATAATGAACTAATATATATGTAGATTTTTATGTCTGCTGTCCAAGCCACTTAATGAAATATTTAGTCGGAGATTTAATTTTGCATGGCCAAAGTTTTCCCTCTGGAAGACTGCAAAGAACCATAATAACTAACTAAATATGCAACCATAATCTTTCTCAGCTTATTTTAATGACACAGTTACTCTCTCCAAATTCCCTAACATGCTGCTCTCCATCCCTCCTGCTTTTTTAAGGTGGTTTGATATCATTTCCTTCCCATGAAATTGAGTGCTTTTTGCTGTTACTTTGAATTCCACTCTTTAAAAGTTATATAGACTTTATAAAATGGAGTATTTAAGAATCTTTGTGAGACAAAATCATAACATAAGAATTCTAAAACAATGGAAGTGTGAGACAGTGTATGTTAACCAATGAAAACACACAATTGTTGGCATGAATGATTTCAAACTGAAACCTAAACCAGAAAATATTTTCAGTCTTTTAAAAAGCTAATGAAACTACATGGAAAATGTGGTTAAGGATTTCTGAAAATCCGGTTTGATGTATGTGTCATATAGTTCCTGTATTTTTTTCCATGACCAGTATAATTAGAAGTACTGTGTTTTAGGACAATATTATAAGATTCTTTTTAGAAAAACCAAGTTCTTACAAAATGAAAACCACTTTTCACTGTGAGGTACATATTTTAGTATCTATATACTTGTGTGACAGCGTAAAATTTATAAACAGACAAATGTTCTAAAATTCTTATTTTTAAATAGTAACACCTGTGTAACTGAATCCTGTCTGATTTTGGATAGGTGTTCTTGGAATATAAAACACCACGAACTCTTTAGGATTGCTTATATCTTTATTTGCTGGTTAGACTTCAGAGATATTATTCAATGGATGGAAGAATTTCTAATTTTATGGCAAAACCTTTAAAGTAACCTCAAGCTTATACAGTTTTCTTTCTGCACATTTCAGTAAGATACTGAAAATTCAATGGAAATGTTAATAGAGAATGAGTCTCTAGAAGGAGGCAAGCTATATTTGAAATCCTCTATGAGATATTTAAGTTTTAGAGTTCTGAGAACTGTCTCAAGAGATTTGTGTTTGAGCAGAGGATATATCACAGCTGTTTAGATATTACAATAGAGATATAGTCTAAAATCTGTACAAAATGAAATCCCATCTTTTCCTGGTTTAGGTCCCTGAAGTATATTTACATTAAACAAAACTCACAGTACTGCCAAATAATCCAGAGAAGTAAGTAGCATATGATCTACAGCAGCTGTGGTGTCTTTGGTCTCACTCTGCTGAGTTGTGTTCCTCATCCGTTTTGGGTTATTAATGCTATCAATAGCTAATAATTGTTAGCCATAGCACCTTCCAAGTAATATAAAAAAGAAAATTATCTCCATTTTATTTTGAGATTCAAGACAAAACCAAGTAATCTGTAGGGTTTGTTCTGTGTGCTTTTTCCTAACAGGTTCATCCTGCACGTTTACACTTAACTTTAAGAGGAAAATAGTTCTATTTTTCACCTGCACAGTCTCAGAAAAGTGACTAAGGGTATGGTTTGACATTACAACCAAGAAACGTTACAGCTGCTAGGCCAGCTTTCTCCTCCCTGTGTTCACCATCCCTCCCTTGTGCCATCTCCCTTGCATTTTGTACCCTTCACAGTACCAATTCAGTGACCCAGAAGAAAACATAATGTTTGCTGTCTTTCCACCAGCTGAACAGGCTGCAGATCACCCTGTTCAACAGCAGTGAACTATCAGATCAACTCAAACCATATTGTCCAACTACATCCTCAGAGTAAGGTCCTGTACAGTGCTGGATCATTTTTTAAGCACTCAAGTACTTAAAGTGATCAACACATAATGCACCTTAACTATAATGCATTCTTAGAATCACATAATCGTACATGTTGGAAAAGATCTTTAGGGTCGTCAAGTCCAACCATAAACCCAGCAATGCCAAGTGCACCACTGAACCATGTCCCCAAGTGCCACATCTGCTCACCTTTTAAATACCTCCAGCGATGGTGACTCTGCCACTTACCTGAGCAGCCTGTTCCAATGCTTGACAAGCGTCTTTGTGTAGAAATTTTTCCTAATGTCCAGTGTAACCTCCCCTGGTGTGGCCTGGGACTGTTTCTTCTTGTACCTGGGAGAAGAGACTGACCCATCTCACTAAAACCTGCTTTCAGGTGGTTATAGAGAGTGATAAGGTCACTCCTGAGCCTCCTTTTCTCCTGGCTAAACCACTCCAGCTCTCTCAGACACTCCTCATCACACTTGTGCTCCAGACCCTTCCCCAGCTCTGTTGCCATTCTCTGGACACACCTCAGCACCTCAATGTCCTTCTTGTAGTGAGGGGCCCAGAACTGAACGTGGGATTAAAGGTGTGACCCTACCAGTGCCAAGTACAATCACTGCCCTGATCCTGCTGACCACACTAATTCTGGTGGAGACCAGGATGTCATTGGCCTTTTTGGCCATCTGAACACACTCTTGTATGAAAACTGAAATACACTTTAAAATATGTGTAAGCACAAATACAAATAAATTTCGTGAAATTTGCTCCTTTAAGCTGCCATGTAACTGTTAGTCATTGAGGTATTGAGCATCAAGGAACTTAAATACCTTAGTGAATCCACCCCACAAGAGGTCTGAAGGCTCAGAGGGTCCACAACACCAATGGATGGACAAGAATCTCTATGGACACTTTTCAGCGCTTGAAACTAATTGCAGAGACTGATGTAAAAATGTTTCAAGACCACTGGGGGCAAGTAATTATGAGTGTCTTTCTAAAACTCATGAGGAAGGTGGCATTTAGTTTCAGAGCTGAGGCAAGGACAGAAAAATTGCTTAATATCTGAAGCAATTATTTTATGAGCAGTTCTAACTCATTAGTATTGAGGGGGCTGTTGTGCTTCAGTTTGCTGTCATCAGTGTAATTTTCCTGTGTGTTATACATGGCAGTAGTGAATTGTATGTTAGAAAGCTACTGCTTTTGTTGTGCTCTAATTCTTTGTTTCTTTTCCTTTCTCAATCCTTCTAGACTCCATAGATGGGAAACATGCTCGAAGGACTCAGTCCAGTACTCCTCTGGGAGAACTATTTGACCATGGGCTGGACAGCTGGGCTACCTCCATTTTTGTGCTTTCTTTTTTTTCTGTCTGTTCCCGTGACAATGGGAAGACTGGAGTTTCTGTATATACAATGTATATGTATTTAAGCATTGTCTTGTTTAACTTCATGTGTTCACACTGGGAGAAATATAACACAGGAGTTCTTTTTCTTCCTTGGGGATATGATATAAGCCAAGTGGTAAGTATTTATCATCCCTGTTTTGGTTTTGGTTTTTTAACTATGTAATTGTTTTCATAATATTAAAGCAATAGAAAAATGGAGTTCAAGGCAAATATATTTGGCTGAGATATTGAAATATGTGAAATTGCAAAACCCTAGAAGTAATTCAGAAATATTTTCTGCATTTGCAATAAAGGGCTGCTCTTGAGTAAATTGTCAGCATCAGTGATTCATTGCTGTGCAGGAGAAAAAGGCTTGCAGCAAGCCTAGCAGCCAGACAGTGCCCATGAGAATGTCATTTAACTGCATTTGATTTGTGGTATTAACAAAAATTACTATGCTATCTGAAACCACAAGCTATTTTCCCCCCAATACCAGATTGTGATGCACAATGTGAATTAGTCCAAGTAGTATCTATTAATAGTATTTACACAGTTATACTCTACCAGACCTTCTCAATTCTACTCTATTTTATAACAAATGTGGTAATGGAAATAGCATTGTACCCATGCAGAGAGCAGTAACTGTTGTCAAGTGAATTCTACTTTGAAAAATAAGTCAGTCATCATGGATGTCAAAAAGTTATAGACATTCAGTAAGGTGAATTACTTATCAGCCCACAGTCAGCACCAACTGAGTTCTTGTCTGGTTTTCAGCCCTGTGGATGCCTTCAGAAAACATGCCCAGGGCACCAGAGTGAACGGTGTCCTCAGTGCACAGACGAGTAGCAGCATTAACAAGCTTAGTGCACTTCCAAGGGCCCAGCTCTGGTCTGTCTGTGGGCTGGCTTATCTGTGTCTCAGATAGCCAAGGTCTTGCAGCCTGAAGACCACAGTCAGTCTCCTGAGCTTCCTGTTACAGGCACGAGATGAAAGGTACAGCCAAATAATTGAAAAGAAGTTCGACAAATACTCAAATATGTGTTTTAATGGAAATACAGTATTCAAATTAATGGCTGCAGATGTAATGCTGTAAACATAATCAGAATCCAGTGGTTTGAGAACAACTCAGAGATGGTGGTCCAGCTGTGGTGCATCTGTGTTGTCCCCTAGAAAATAGGTTTTGGGAGAAGAAGTTGGCTCAGGACTAAGACATTAGGCAGCCAGCTGGTCTGCAAGTTTCAACCGTGTCTGTGTAAGGCTTCTCCATGAAGTTCTTCCAGCAGGAGAGGAATAGCTGTGTTCAAGCCTATTTCACTTGCTGCTCAGATGATCACTGTACATCTGAATGTTTAGAAAGCTCTGCAGCATCCAAACTGTATTGCTGGTTAAATCTGGGAATGGGTATCAACTAGCAGAGCAGTACTGTTAACTCTGTCAGTGCCTGTTAGTGACCTGTGCCTGTGGCCCTGTTTTTAATATTTCCCTGCCTGACAGATTTGTGGTGAGGCTGAATCTCAGTAAAGTTTGTAAACTGCTTTGATTAACTGGGATGCAAGGTGCTAACAAGTGCTGTTTCCTGTTCCCCTCTGATGCTGAACTGCTGTCCTGCTCACTTGCTTTTTAGTGCCTTCTGTGATGACTCGGTTACAGTCAAAGTGATAAGCTTGTAAATGTGAGGGTTTTTTGATGCTCTTTAGCACAGTCATCAGCAGTGGTAGAAGACTGTACTATTGAAATCTCTGTATGTCAGTTTTCCCATCTGTAAAGAAATAGCTGTTGTGATTGCCTATGAACAAAGAGAAGGCAGGCTTTGTAGCTCAAGGTGGTATTTTTTCATTAGTCCAAAATATACTACATGTACACCAGAAAATACATAATATATTTTTTTCCCAGTTCTACTGTCTAGTCTAGTAAAAGATCTTAATTCCCCTAAATATTTGTTCTTGTTTTGTAAACCCATTCAGCAAATTTATATAATATGTGCACTATTAAAGACAGCTCTTCATCTCCAGTAACTTAGAGGATACTGGGGACAATACCAAATGGCTGATGATGAGGAAGAAATGTTTCCCTTGCTGTTTTTTTTCCGCCCTTGCTTCTCTGCCAGGTGTTCCCACAGTCACATTTGGAAGCAGAGAGTGTGAAAGCACTCACTAGCTGCTTCCAGACTGATTCACAATGTTTAGTTCAGTATTTCCTCCATGGCATTCCTAGCTGGATTGCTGCAGGAATGTTCCTTTCTGTCCTGTCGTCAGTAATTTCACCTACAACTTAATGCTGTTGCACTGGCATGTCAGACACTCAGGTGGTCTAGTCCCCTGCTTCTGCTTTTAAACTTGTTGGCAGCCAGGAACTTTCCAAAAAAGGAACTTTTTTGTTATTGCCACAGAACTCAAGAAAACCAGTAGTTAGTGTCAGCGTGCAAATAGAGGGCTGATGACCTTAATGAGCACTTAACTGGCTTGTGGCTCCCAGGACACTGCTGCTGAGTCAGCTCTGCTGTACATAGACACAGCCCGCTCACGGGCGCTGCCTCAGCTGTGCTACAGAAAGAGCTGCTGTTCCTCATGAAAAATACCTTGTTATAGGCAGGGAAATCTGTGGGAATTATGCACATCACGTTTTGCTGTGACTTGATGACTCATCAGAACTGGTAACCCAATTACGCTAGCTGGGCTGTAATTGGCACTCCAATTAGCTTTGATTACAGCAGACAATCATTTGCAGGAAGCTGTGGTTTGTAAACTTGAAAAGTGGCTGTAATGTGTCTGAGAGATGCTTGGTCAGAGGACCATTATGTTTGTGGATCCAGAATCAAGGTGGCAGCAAATGCAGCAGGGGAAAGCTATTCCTGTCTCTCCTGCACAAGGATCTATCCTGTGCTGATTCCTGAGTAGCAGAAAAAGGTGCAGGGAGAGGAGCCTCTGTATCATAGCATCTAGACAATTTTCATACACTTTTGAGTAAGCACACCTATTGGAAACCCCAAAAGTCTGAAGAAAAGGTGAAAAAATATACCTCTGCTATGATCTGTGAGAAATTCCCTTGGATACATCTTGTGAAAATGAAGACTTTTATTTTTGTCCAAGACAAACCAAAGAAAGCTAATATCTGCAAATCAAGTTTCTTGAAGAAAAAAAAAAAAAAAAAGACAAAGCTTTCCTGAGAAATTAAAATTTCTGGCTTCTTGCCATATGTAATTTTCACAGACATCGTCTTGTTTTGTTTTAAAAAAAGATCTGTTTTCTTTCTGAAGAATTTAATATTACCCTAATGAAATACTTGCCTAATCATAAGCCACTGCAGTTGAGTTCATAGCAGGGGAACAAATTTTTCCTTAATATGATGTAATGATACCTCTGCTCCATTGGTGCTGCCTTAAGTGTGACAGGAGATACCCTTTATATTCTTAATTAAAACTTTAAAAGTGAAGAGCTATGTGAGAGCTGCAGTAACCCAGACAATTCCACTCTCCTTCCTCTCCCTCTCCTCAGCCGAGAGGGGCAAGCTCAGAAGAAGCACAAGCAGCAAAATCCCAAAGGCAACAGGCAGCTGTCTCTGGCCCAGCCCTGGCCCTGCAAGGAGAGGATGACCAGAAATCCCACATATAGAGAGAGTTGTGCCTGAAGGGATGGGTGCTTGGACTGTGAGCCCCAGGGTTTCAGTCTAAGATGCTTTCCCAGCTGCTTCTGCCTGATGGCTTTGACCAGTACCACCTAGAGCCTCTGGGAGAACCCTCTTCCTGCCTTGGAACTCTGAATAAACGGAAGTACAAGATGCCCCTAGCAACTGAAACATTGTAGGACTTCCTTTTCTTTTTCCTTTCAGTCAAAGCTGGGGAAGGTTTCTTTCATGGGTGCCATATACCAGGTTTTTTTTTGACAAGCTTATTTACAAAACCCATGCTGAAATATGTTCCACATGACCTTTTCCAGGGATGTACTGTGGCAGAAAGTATTTCAGGAGCTAACAGAGAAATCCCAAACAATGCAAGTGCACATCACATCTTGAAAAATTTCTACCTCCTCTGGGGGGCAAATTAAAAAGCAAAATAAAGGTAGTTCTTTGCAAAAAAGCAAACATGTTGTTCTTTGGTCACATTATCAGGATTCACAATTTAATTTCAGTTGAAAGGATATTCGCTTTCAGAGCTTTTCTAATTTGAAGTGTCTGTGGAAAGCATAGCTTTTCTTGTGAAGAAAAAATATTATTGCTTAGTTCTGAAGTTGGAGCACAATGGAATTGTTGAAGTAAGAGAAGTGATAGCAGTGAGGAAGCAGTGCTGGCCAGACCATGGTGTTTGCTTCAAGCTGCCTCCAGACACGGCTGGAAACTGATCTCAGTACTCAGTTATCTGAGAGAAGCCCCATGGTGTATCCATGTGAAATCTGAACAGAAGAACCCGCTGTGCACAGGCTTTTTCTACAGCAGACTGCTTCATTCTTAACCACTTGATTATGATTCCCCACAAACCTTTCTTTATTCATTAATCTTCCACGTGCCTTTAGTTATTTGTCTGTAATGTCTAAATGCAAAGTCATCTTTTTAGGTAAATTTTTTCAAAGTCTAAGATTTGCAACCTTCAATTATTTATTGAAAGAAAAAAAACTGAGAAAAAAATAAAGTGCAAAAATTGCACATCACATTAAAGCTAACTCCTATTGAAATAGCTTGTAGGAAATTATTCTTACTCTTTTAGGCAAATGTCAGATTTATTATCAGAAGAATGAAGTGGCCTTGTATTTTAAATGACTTTGCTCTCTAGATGTTTATTTTGAGCATTGTGTTAATGGAAAATATTTCAACATATGAGCAATTAATGCTATAGCAATATGCTAGTGAAATTGAATATTACAATAAAATTAATGTCAGGTTTTTGTGGAATCATAAAGAATTTTAAAACGTAGCCACGATTTTTTAGAAGATGACAAAATATTTGATTTTTTATTTCATCATGTAGAATATCACACAGCATACTAAATGTGCCTGTGTGTAAAACAGAAATGGTAAATCAATGGTAAGAAAATAAATGTATGTACACACACAATCTAAAATATCGTAGTCACAAAAGTTATACCTGAAATAGTGAAAAGACATGAAAAAGATGGTGATTTAAAAATATCAAGAATTTTAGAGAACAGGTAAGAGGCTAGAAGGTAGAAGACTTTGAGGGGTTATACTGCCTTATGTTTATATAGAATTTTTCCAATGCCACATCAAAGAATTATTCCAATTTTACACAGGAACAAATGTGACTATGTTGCTGTAATTTACAAAATTTTGTCAAGATAGGGAGCCCCTGCTCAGAATCCAGCTGCCCTGCTGTCAGCTATATCAGAGAGCCTACAAATTAACATCTTGTATTTCCATATCTTTTCCATCATAAGTATTCCTCATCCTCATAGAGAAGGTCTCGGAAAGGCAAAAATATTCCTGGTTAGATGCTGCTGAGAGTTGGAATCCAAGATTGTACCCATCTACATTACCTTGCTATATAGTTTTCACTTGTGTTATTGTGGTAGGTGGATGCCAGGCACCCACCAAAGCTGCTCTATCACTCCCCTCTGCATCTGGACAGGGAGAGAAGATATAATGAAATGCTCACGAGCTGACAGAAGGACAGGGAGAGATCACTCACAAATTACTGTCATGGGCAAAACAGACCCAGCTCAGGGATATTAATTGAATTTCTTATGAATCAAAAGCACAGCAGGATAATGAGAGGTAAGACAAATCTTAATAACACCTTTCCCCTACCTCTCCCTTCTTCCTGGGTTCTACCTCCACTCCCCCACTGGCACAGGGAGACAGGGAACGGAGGTTATGGTCAGTTCATTACAGGTTGTTTCTGTTACTGCTCAGGGAGAAGAGTCCTCCCCCTGCTCCAGAGTGGGTTCCTCCCATGGGAGACAGTTCTCTGTGAACTTCTCCAATGTGAGTCCATCCCATGGGCTACAGTTTCTCAGGATCTGCTGCACCATGGGTACCTTTCCATGGGGTACAGTCATTCAGGCACAGCCTGCTCCAGTGTGGGTCCCCCACAGGATCACAAGCCCTACCAGGAAACCTGCTCCTGCATGGGCTCCTCTCTCCATGGGTCTGCAGATCCCTGCCAGGAGCCTGCCCCAGCATGGGCCTCCTGCAGGTTCACAGCTTCCTCTCAGGCACCCACCTGCTCTGATGTGGGGGCTTACAGGTGCATCTCTGCATCCCCCTGGATTTCCATGGGCTGCAGGGACACAGCTGCCTCACCGTGGGCTGCACCATGGGCTGCAGGGGAACCTCAGCTCTGGTGCCTGGAGCACCTCCTGTTCCTTCTTCTCCACTGACCTTGGTGTCTGCAGGGCTGTTCCTCTCACATATTCTCACTCCTTTCTTCTCTGGCAGCAATTATAACTGCACAATACAGGGTTTTTTTCCCTTTTAAAATATGTTATTCCAGAGGCATTGTCACCATTTCTGGTTGGTGCAGCCTTGGCCAGTGGTGGGTCCATCTTGGAGCCGTCTGCCATTGGCTCTGGTGGACATGGGAAAAGCTTCTAGCAGCTTCTCCCAGAAGCCACCCTTGTAGCTCCCCTGCTACCAAAAACTGGCCACACAAACCAAATACAGTTATTTAATTTGGACTTCTCATTTTACAAAAGGCTGCAATTATTTTTATTTGCTAGAGACTACACTTATATCTGAAAAGTACTAAAGCTGGTTTATGGTAGAGAGATAAGTAGAAAACTTGGCCATCTTTTCTTAAGTAAAATTATTCAGTTGAACTTAGGAACATTGCTTTACTTTTTTTTTCCCACCAGCAGTGCCTTTAAAACAGTTTATACAGCTGATTAACAGACTTAGGCTTTGCTAGTAATTTTGACAATCATCAATTTTTTGCTAGTATAGCTTAGATCAAGGGACACAGCCATTTTCTCATCCTCTAGGCTTTCTGAAGGTGGTCTGCTTTCTAAAGCTGGAGACTGCTTCAGTGTAGTCAAAGTGATGAGTCCTTAAAAAACAATATACCAAAATTTTGAAGCCAAGGAGTGGGTTTTTTTCATATGCTACATCTGTTAAGAGGCAATGTCGGTCTGGGAGTCTTGCATCACCAAATCCCAGGGCAGGGCATTCCCTAGGAGAGCCCATTGCATCCACACCCCTGTTCCTAGACATGCACTGACATCTGACAGTGATGCTCATCACTGCCCTGCCAAAAGTGCTGACTGTAATAATGGTTAATACTAAAGTTCCTCTTTTATCACTTGCCAAAAAAGTCTGTTCAGGATTCAATGTGTGAGAGTAAATTCAGGCTCCATCAAAGCCAGTTGGAGTTTTGCCATCAACTTTGATGGGGTCAGGATTCCATCCGTCATGTCTTATGGGTAATGTAATGCAATTTCTTCAGGAAGCCAAATGTTAGCTCTGATGCAGTGGACTGCAAAACCCATTACATGTGTCCTTAACTTAGACCAAAATTTGACTCACTGTATTCAGTGGCTCAAGACATAATGGCACCCACTAGTGCTGCTCCTCCTTGCTGCAGATCTGTTCTTGTGCTTGTTCTTGCAGAGGCAATTCAAACATCCAGTTTTACAATGAAAAATCCAAGCAAAGCCTCATAAAGACCTTTATACTGACAGGACAAGAGTCCTGATTTCAGATACAGAGAAGTAAGTGAAACCAAATGTAGTATTATCTATGTGTAATAGAAGTTTAAGCAACATCAGCATTCTGCTCTTAATCTGTGATCTTAAAAAGCCTGGTAATTAACAAAGAGATTTTCAGTGTATCTTAGAGTTAAAATTTAATAGAAGACTAGGAATGTGCTTGTTGAAGTTCAAATGGAGAAAACACATAACATAGAAAGAAAAAAGAGTATTAAAAAACCTAATTAAGAAATAGTAAAATCTGTAACACAAGTAAAGCTGGAAACCATTTTTTCATCCCACAGTAAGAAGCTGCATTGAGTGGAAAATATAAAGATTACTGAATGTTACCTGGGAATAAATAGATTAATATGCAGTTTTCTAAATGGCATTGTAATTAACATTGTCATTTTCATTTAGAGCTAGTGTAGCATGAAACATACAGCCCCTTACAGGTCCTATGGCAAAACTAAACAGTTGAGAACAAAGCAGGCTAGAGAAAGAGAAGGGCAGCAGTCCCTCTAGCTGGGTGCTCCTGAGTCTTGTGTATGTGTCCTTTCACTCCTAATGACATCTACGTGATTCTTTTTGTGTCCTGTAATGATGTTATCTGTCAAACAAATTAAAAATCAGGGAAGACTTCATCTCCTTCCCATTCTTTTTATTTCTTCACATTCAATTGAATGTTTTTATTATTTGCTATTATTTTTTCATGTGGGCTTAGGGTTTTTCTCCCATCTTCTCAGTAATTCTGATATGATCAGTTCAAGAGGCAGAGCTGCAAAAATAACCACATTGCTAATTCAAAAGTCTGCATCCAAAAACAGGGAAGTGCATGTGTAGTGGGGAGACCTGGCAATAAAAGTGTATTTAGGTATTTTGAAAAGGTAAGTCAGTAATACTTACCACACACAAACAGATGCACACATTACCAGGGAAGGTGCTTGCTTACCATATTTCATACATTTTAAATAATTCTCTTGGTGACCCTGCAAGTTGCTTCACTGCTTAGAAGTAATTGTTTTGCCATGGCAGCAGAAGGTAAAGTAGGAGCAGGAGGTAACTAACAGCTGTTTGGTTTTTTTTTTTCACTTTTGCATTTATATTAAGATGATAAGTGAAATTCTCTACCTTTAGATGTAAAGGATTGAAAATCAATTATCTTTTTTCTGTAGGTGTTAATAGCAGCATATCTGCTCACTGGTACTGTTGGTGTGGAGGTCTGGCAGAAGCCTTTGCTGTTTGGTTATTATATTACAGATGTATTAGTTATCCTGCTTATAGGTAAGTGTCCAGATCTATACAAAAGTGTACTGCTTTTCAATAATTTTGATTTGATATTTTTTATACTTCCCACTTTTTTTTGGTTTTACTTTTTTAAGTGTTGGCTAGTGCAAAAATACATGAATAGACATAATTAAAAGGGTTAATACTGGAAAACTTTTAAAAAGTAGATAATTTTGGAAAATTTGTTCCTTACTGAATTAGTGTATGCTGCACACAAATAATGTAGAAAATACTCCTTATCTGCATATGCAGTTCAGTGCAGTGTGCGTGCTTGCTGGGCTCCCACAGTCTCAGGAACTCCTCATGTCACTCAGGTAAAATGTCACTTACATTTATGTAAGTTCTAAGTTTAAGGTTTTGGCCTGGAGCACATTATGTTCCAAAACATTATGTACAGACGGAACGAAGACATTATTTAAATAACCTTAGATGTACAACTGTAAATATGAATAAAAGCCAGGTGGTTTCTAAGCTCTTCTTTAGAAATCCTTTGCAACAGAAGAGATTTATTTTTCATACACAGCAATAGCCTATTTGGTCATTTTTTGATACTGTCAGTGTAGTTTGAAATGAGCATTGAATGTTTTTTGACTGCTATATCAAGACTGAGAACAAGAGCAGTTACATTTTAATGAGTTAAAAATATAGAAGCCTTAGCTGAAAATCTGTGTGTGCAAAATGTCTTTGATGTGTTGCTTGGAAGGTGAAGAAATTAGCATATGCATTTTGGAGATTTTTATATGAGCATACAAGTGGTGAGAAGAGGGCACCAAAATACTGTTTGACACAAACACTCTAGGCTTGCATCACAAGAAACATCTTCTGCCCTTGAGCCAAGTGGAGGACTTGGTTGTAGGTGCTTCCCCCATGTCAGCTCAACAGGAGCCATTTGAGCATTTTGCACTGATGTGTGCTCTCACCACCCTCTCCCTATGGCAAGGTTGTCAGCAGGTACCACCTCTTGCCCCAGCACTGTTTCCCAGAATTCCTAGGTTAGAAAGGACCCTGTGTTCAGGCTGTGCTTTCTAATGAGCAGTGTCTGCAAGGACATGGTTTGTACTTTACCCAAAACCACCCAACAGTGTGTGACCAAGATGATACAGTCTTTTTCTAGTCAGACCTGATTTAGGCACTCTGAAGAAAAAAAAGAAGAGGGAAAAGAAGTGGTTGCCTTTTCAATAGTTGGTGAATTATTCACCTTTGGCAGAGGTGTAGCTGTGGGCAGGGAGTGATTTGTGCTCTTGAAGCAGCACTGCAAGTCCAGGGGAGATGGATGCTGGCTCACCCAGAATGGGCAGGTCAGGGCAGCATTAGGTGCTAGCAGAGGCCAGCCCACTGAACTCCTGTTCTGTGCTGCACACATCAGTGCTTGGCTCCTGTCGCTAAGACACACGACAGCCCATTCAGGGAGTACTCTGATGCCTTCCCTTGCACTTGGGAAGCCATGGATGAAGGTTTAATTCAAACTGCTCAACATAATAGGAACATTTGTGGAAGGGAAGCATTTCAGTGTTATCAGATCTGCATGTGTGAGCATCCTTTTTCATACTCTGCCAGAACCAGCTGCAAAGCAGCATTTGATGGACTGTTCCATTAACACTAGGAAGAAGTACTGCTTCTGTCTTCTGGGGTATGCTTGTATTAATGGATTCGTGAGCACAGAATAGTATTTCTTCCATCATTGTCCCAGAGTCGGCTTAAGTAGGAGCCAAAAGGTTTCTCCAAAAACCTTGTCTCTAGCACACTATGCACAATGGCAACTTTTGCAACTTAGTTGATGTTAAATATGGGTTTAAAGTATGCAAAATAATAGTCTTGGTTGACTCTATACTACAGAATCATCATAGTGCTTATCAAATCTCTTAGAATCAGACACTAAATTTAAATATAAAAAAGTAGTATCCTTCCACTAAGGGACATGCTGGTCCAGAAAACACTGCCATTTCATATTTGAATCCCAGCTCACCAGTAAGGTGGTTATCATTGAGTAGCCTGTGTGCAGTGACTAGGGAAATGTAAAATTTTTAGAAGATTGTGGTAAATTGCAGGACCCCACTGTGACTGCAGAAAAAGTACCTGTCTAACCTACACCAAGGGCCAAGCAGCCAGGAAGATTCAATTATTCTCTGCCTTAGAGAGACTGCAGCAAGTGTGTCTTGCTCAGCCAGAACCATTTGTATCAGAGAGCCCACTCTGGCTTGCTCAGTTAAATGCCTTTGTGGCTAGTTAAAAACGAAGTGGGCCTCTGATGATTTTTACAAGCTACTTTCCCAGGATCCTGAGAGGAGCCATTAAACCATAAATGGCTGTTCTTAACCATCTGATGGCGTTTAGTAGTCACTAGTGGTCCTTCTAACAACGAACCTGTAGCTGCTCCATCAATACTTGGCATTTGTTGGTGCTTTTACTGTTCTGTACACAACAGGAGTTCAGCTGCTGAGCTGTTGCTTCTCTGAGAGCAGCTGGGCTTTAGCTTCTACCTTCTGTGGTGGGAAGGAATCCAAACGAGATGCACAGGAGTGTTTTTCAGATGTCTTTCCTGGAGTTTTCTAGGAGAAAAACCCCACAAACCCATGTATAACCTAAGGATGAACTCTGCGAAAGCACCTCTTCAGAGGAAGCTGTGGTATCACCAGGTGACACTCACTCATTGAAAATAATGGAGCTTTTATCAGGTGCCAGAACACCAAAGATATACATAAAAGTGCAACAATAGTGGGGTTTAGATTAGATGTTTTAGGAAAGAGAGCTTTATGTATGTTCCTGGGAACTGTCTGGCACACTGTGAACACCTGTAGGAAAGCCAAGTCTTGAGCTGCTGAGCACTGACCCTGTGAAATAGAGAAACTTCAGCATAGTATTTTATGGGAATTTGTCAGCTACCCAGCAAACATGATCCTGTAATTTTCACTGGCAGTGAATGCAATTCTATCCTTCAGCTCCAAAACACACACCTAGCTGGACCCTGAATCAACTAGGAAGGTCCTTCTCCTGTTTCCAGAGCAGCTGACCTGGCTGATAAGCAGAAATTCCTTTTCTCTCCCAGCATGGGAGCAGACAGAGCCTTTTAAAGTTATGTGCCTGTGTTCTCATCTGGAACTAATTACTCTGCACTCATCAGGGCTCCTGTGGATGACACTCCAAAAGCTCTCTTGGGATTTAAGCACAATTGTCCCATAGCATTATCTGGCTAACTAGGGTCCCTTCAAAGGGCAGCACTGGGGTGAGAGCTATCGTTTATTTTCACCCCTCCAGGGCATCCCAAATGCCTAATGTTCCCTGTCACTGTGCTAGCAGGTTGAGAGCAATATGAAATATTTACAATAAGCATTTTAAAGCAGTCAGTTCTGCACATAAATTCTAGTACCACAAATGATGCAGTAGAATTTGTGAGAAGATTTTCACTAACAGGTAGGCATCTGTAGTTCAGGGAGCAGCATTACTAATTGATGATGGTTTCTGTCTTGTGTTGCTATTAAATGACCTGTAGGTGCATGTTCTGCATGAAGCATTTGCCATGTTTGGGACCTTCATACTTGCTCTGTATGAAGATTTTATAATGTCTAATAAAATTTGAGTTAGGCTACAATCCTTTCCTGGAGAAAGGAAGATGGAGACATGCATCTTACTGGAAATTTATTTTGGTATATTCTTTTCTTCAGAATTGACTGAGGGTTTGGAAGTTGTGGTGGGATGTACGCAAACAAGCAGAGTTAGCACATCAGCTTCATTCCTTAGGAAGGCAAGTTGGAAAATGATGCCTGGATGCACAGTTTCCTGCTCCTTCTTGGTATTAATTGCAACCACAAGAACAGACTTCATGGGAAAAGGATCACTTAAGCATGGAGTGGATATGTTATACTTCATCAGTGTGTGGCATATGGGGCAGACTATTCTGTAATCCAGACATGGTGTCATGTTTGAGTCTACTACGTGTGGTCAACAGTGCCCAGATCTGACTACTGAAGCCTGTGGCAAAGCTAAAACAAGTTTTCAAAGTGCAGGTTTGAACATGAAATGTGAATTGAGTATTAATATCTGTCAGAGATCTGAAACTTGTACTTTGTTTTAGAGATGGGGCCAAAGCATTCAGAATTTTTTCTTATGATGTGCATGGGTTTGATTTCCATGCTGACTTCTACAGGGTGTTTTCCTTGAGGGTCAGTCTTCCTTGAGCTACTTAAGTATATAAAATGAGGAGTGAAAACAAAAATGAACAGATAATAGCAGCAAAACACTAACAATGAGGCCAAGCTGTAACATTTAAAACATGCCGATTATTTGAATTCCATCATAGTGGGAAAGCACAGTTACTCCTCTAAAACAGTGCCTTGTATTTACACTGTGCTACATCCTGTGTATCAAAGGAGGACACACAAGTCCTTGCCATGGGTGTTCATACAGTAGCCTGCCCCTTTTTCAGTGTCAGGAACTGTTTAGGAGGCCATGGTCAACTTATGAATTGTTTCTGCCTCCTATGGAATGATGTCATTCTGTAGTGATTTCCAATAGTTCCCATTGCAAAGTGGCTGATGTTCTGCCCTAGTGATGACTTGCTGAACGATTAAACGTTAAGTGCAATGTTTTCAAAAGGTTATTGCTCTGACAGGCTTTGACCAGTCCTGTTTGGGAAGTGTGGTTAACACGAGTTGGCTTCTACGTGTCTGTCACCAATTCAACATTCATTAAAGCATTGTTGTGACAGATTGTACGAGGTTCCATTAAAGCAAAGGGTGTGAAATACTCACCTGTCACTTGAGATATATTTTTAAGAAGCCACTGAGTTCATGTTCAGAGTAACTCATCTGAACCAGTCAGAACAATCACCCAGAAAAGCAGAGAGTGCTCAAGGCCAGAGGCAGAGCAGTGTCACGGGATGCTGATCACAGGTGGGAATGAGTTTGGTGGTGTTAAGGTGTGAGGAGTCATTTCAGGGGCTCTGTGACCCCCAGGAGAAGGTCAAGCAAGGCAGCTCACCTGGCAGAGTCCTTCTGGAAGCCAGTCCAGGCTTTTCAAATAAAGGCACTGTTTCTCTGGTGCTCAGTTCTTGCTGTGCCCAGAAAAAGAATGATGTTTGAACAGAACTACATCAAAGAAGCAGCTACATCCATAAACTAATTCTTCAATAGGTACTAAATCCCTCTGAATGCTAATTGTTATCTTACACTCAGTTCAAGATAAATGCCATGTGTACTTCCTTAGACATTGAAAATAAGGTATAAAATCAACAAACATGATAAACACATCTCTTTTCAACAAGCATAATAAATGCATCCCTCTACAATCTTTATATTCAAAAAATATCTTAGATGCTAAACATCCAAAACCTACATGAACTTTGTGCATGAAGACAGTGCTTATGTTTACCTTATGTTCCCTTAATCCCTGTAAAATCATTTCATACTGTGGATTTTAGGTATATTTTTCACCCTAATGTATTCAGATTTTACAGGCTCAATTAAGTCTGCAAATTATATATTTGTTTTCTAAGGTTTCTCCCCCAACTACTAAGTGCATTTAAGTTTGCCATTTTACATAGTAATAAAATATAATGGTTTTTTAGTGGACAGCTTAAAACACAATTATGTGTTTGCACAATCAATTAAAAGATTTGTCGCTCAAGACATGCCAGAGAAGGTCACACTGTTCCATGGAAAGCTCCTGTTCCAGAAACAAGTGCTTCTAAAATGCTCCCCTTTTGATGAAGTTTGCTTCCAGGCACTGATCAGTGTGCTAAACATTCAGTGTGTTAAGATATTTTCATGTGTCTAGCTGCTCTGAATGTGCAAGGAATTTGAGAAAAACACCATGGAAAAAGTGCTTAAATATTTTTCCAAGCTAGTATTGAGGCCTGGATATTTTGAATCTAATTTTTCTTGTCTGGTGGCTAAGAAAGGTAAATTATAACATCCCATTTCTTTACAGCAAACGTTGATTATTATGAATTATTAATCTAGAGATGGAAAGGCCGAGCAGTGTAGTGAAGAAGGCCATGCAGAGGTGTGGGCACTTGAAGAATGAGAGGGATCTGATAGTATTTAATTTGTTGGCTGAAATGCAAGTACAAACACGTGCTGTTAGAGAGTTGGTCAACTTCTGTGATATGCCTAGAAGGTCTGCACAGGCCTCTTCCCTGCCTCCCAAATGGGATGAGTGCTCTGGGGAGTATTTTTTTTGGGGGAGGAGCACGGCAGGGATGGTGCTTTCCTGAACAAATTCACACCATTTCCAATGCAGTGTTCACTTAAAATTACATCTCTGTATTGCACTGTCTCATTTTTGAATTTTTGATTTTTAGCTATCAGGAGAGCCAATTCTTAACAAATAAAATTTCAGTGCTCTTCTTAGGACAGTTTAAGGATGATTCATTTGTCGGGAATTTACTAACAAAGGGGATTTATGTTATCAAAGGTGTGGAGAAGATAAACAGTGAAGGCTGTCCTTCCTTTGAAGCACTATAACTTGTTTAGTGGCTTAGGTGTCTTGGAGTCATTTCTTTATTTAGCAATGTTTACAGTCTGTGAGGTTTTCTGTTTTCAGAAATGTGGCTACCTGCATCAGGCTGTTTGCTTTGTCTGAGTGCCAGCATGGGGCTGTTGGGTACTGAAATAGCATTTTCTGGAGCCGACAGTAGTGTCAGCAGTTTGTTCCTGGCCATACCCTCTCTTTCTCTACAATGACCAAGTGTGTATTTTGCAGAAATGCCTGAATTAAATGAGGTACAACAGCCACAGTAACTGCAGCATGTCATGGAAACAACCTGTCTGCCTGCAGATCTTCAGTAGTCTTTAAATTTAGTTACATGAGCATATAAAATGCCCTCACATAATTAAAATATATTACTGTTTGTCGAAATAACATGGGTGACAAGGTATCATGGTATTCATCGTGTGCTAGCTTTTAAAAATTACTATTAATTTATTCAGCTGTATCACACAACACCTTAGTGGTTTGGAATTGAATTTGAAGGCACTGAATGAAATCTGAAGTTGTCCTTAAGATTGATGGCAATTGCCTTTTGATCTCTTTTATACATATGTATATATACACATATATACATACATATATATATATATATATATGTGCACACATATTTATATGCATGTCTGTATGTGTATCTGTGTGCTTTTATACACATACATATTTGGAAAACAAGATAATGCCTTCATTTCTTCCCTTTGGATATGTCTTTAATCCTGAATTTCTGAATGCATTGGGATTTGTTTGTTTGTTTGTTCATGCTTATGTTTGGCATTTTTTAATATGGACAAAATAATTCCTAATAAAGAGCTTTAAAAATGTTTATTTCTCTGAAAAGGGAGTTTACATTGTGCAACACAGAGGACTGACGATAGGATTGTACCTAAATCCGAGGATTTGGGCTTGATGCTTTCAGCCTGGCGTGACACAAGAATTCCCTGTGTATCTGTGCCACCCATCTGTGCTTTGGTATTTCTGCCTTTTATATAGGCCTGTGTTCTTACAGTTGCGTCTCAGATTTTAAATCAGCTGAAGAATGTGAAAATACTAAAGAAGAAACTAAAAAATCCTGGAAGAGCAGTATACTACCTCTAAGAACACTTAGGGAGTTCTATTTTCCCATATGTGTTAAAACATCTAATGCGCTGAAATTGCATTTAAAAAATTATTTTTAAATAAAGTATGTATTTTTAGGACATTAAAAACAAAAAAACCCCTCCATGATCATCACTTGGGCAGTGCCTGGGTGGCTGAGCACCAGAGAGCCAGCAGTGGCTTTGCTTTCCAGGCTGCACCTTTTGTTCCTCAGAGCAGCAGGGAAGGGCAGCAATGCGGATGCAGCAGTTTAGCTCCTGGGCACAAAGGGATCCTTAATGCAAATTAAACAGCAGACTTAATGAGTACCAAAAGCAGCCCCCAAGCCAGGCCTCTTTAGCTAAAAAAAAGATGGGAAAGCAACATGTTGTAGGAAATGATGGAATTCTGAAAATCCCATAAGAAACAGGGAACACCCTTTGCTTTCCCTGCTGCATCCTCAGCTCTCTTACTGTGCTTAAAGCAAAGCCGTGTAAAAATACAGGGGAGTAACTGGTGGAACTGCCCCGTTTGGAAAGTGGCTTTTTGCTAGCTGGGGGACTGTTTGTGGTCAGTGTGTTATTTCTAACTAAAATGGCACTTCATAAAAATAACAAATTGTTGGCAACCATTGCTCTTTGAATTCTATTTCTAGTTCTAGTCTCTATTTCTGTTCCTCTTGGTTGCTTTTCTCCTAACAAATCAAACTTCAGGATTGCAGCAGGAAATTTAGATTTAACCTCAAGAGTCAATGTTTTGTCTCATGTCTGCTCTAATGTGATACAGATGTTGGAACTGCTGTACGTAACTCACGATTTTATTGAACTAGCGCTCCCTGCCTAATAGAAAACATAGCTAACTGCAGTGCACATTAAACACAGATCACTCTGAAGGCACTAAGCCTGTGAATTCTAGAAATATATTGACAAAATACTTGGAATATTACTTCCATTGCACATCCTTCAGCTGTTTGATAGGGAGTTTCTGCCATGGTAAAGAAGCAGAGCTCTTAATTGTTTTAAGAAGCAAACCTAAAAGGTAAACATTAAAAACAGTGCAATACCTGAAATTATTTACAGGCTGACTTTTCTTTTTTTTTTTTCCCAATTATTTGTTTCCTTCTCTTTAGCAGATAACCAGAAAGATTGGAGAGACAGATTATCTGTTGCATCCCTTTTTACTTCTTTTTTTTTTTCCAACAGTCCTGATCTCCACTTTTCTTTCATGTTTAGTTTTCCTTTTTTTGAGTTGCCACTGTGGCCAGGGCATGCTAAACACTTGGGTATGTCCTTGATGAGGACTGAAGGGTAAACACTGACATTTCTCAAGGCACTGCTATGTCACATTAGCCCCAATACAAAATCATCTGAAATCATATCTTTCCTCTATTCATTTTTCCCCCCATATTGCTAATAATGAGATTAAAGTTTTCTACTTTTCTGTACAGGCAGCACAGTGCTTCTTAAATGAGATGTTTTAGGTGAAAACCAGAAAGTTTAACACATCAGAGTGCTTTTCTTGCCCATAATAAAATAGGAATTATGTACTAATTTATTGCACCACACCCAAGTCTCATGCCCTTTAATGAAAAAGCCGTGCAGAAATGTGCTACCCAGAGCAATCTCCAAGCAGCAAATTGACCAGGGAAAAGCCCTCAATACACAGAAAGTGGGGGAAAAGTACAAACCAAAGAGCTCTACAGGGAATGACATTGATTAAAAAAGTCATATATCTTTTCACCTAGTTAGGACTGACTCATTTAGTGGCTTTTTTGTTTAAATCTCAAGCTTCTACTTGTTGCTGAAAGTCTTTTTTGATTCTTGGGTGGACCAGTGTGTTTTGGATGGGGGTGTTAGAGGGGGTACAGCTGGGTCTTCAGGCAGCTCAGGGGCTGCTGGCAGCTGGGTTGATAATACCAGCAGCAGTGCAGAGAGACACAGCGTTAGCAAAGGTGAAACCCTTGTGCTCTGTGGGTTAAAGCTGAGCTCTAGAAACACCACAGCTGTGTTAAAAAAGAAGTTAAAAACTCTCACTTGTTCAAATGATGGACATGTCATAAAAAATCATTAATTTCAGCTATTGTATTATCAAAACAGATCATTAGTTGACCTTAATATTTTGAACTATGAACTTATTTCCCCGCTAATGTGAACAGCCCAGCTTGAAGTTTATTGTCTATCTATATTCCACTGGAAGGCTTTTGGTGTTAGACTGAGATTTTTCTAGATAAACAGGAGCTGTTCTGGGTCCAGCAGACAAACCTGTATGAAAAATAATTGATCCTATTAGCTATATCAGAAATTAAAAAAAAATTCTGGTCTTGTCACTCGTTACCAAGGAAATTCTGTATCATCAGCTATTTCCAGCAGCTAGCTTTTGGGAAAAAAGAGGACAGTTTTATTAAAGCCCCCAACCTCAGTTCATATCCTGTAGTGAGTACAGGAATACCAAAGCATTTATAGAATAGTACACAAGGTCTGTTATCATATGAAAAACTCTGAGGTCATCAGTGTCGAATTACATATTAATGTGTTTCTCTTCCAGGCTTCAGTTTGTTTCTATCATTTCCACAAACACTGTACAACATACACAGGTAAGTTAATTAGCATTAAATAAGTTCTATCACCTCCTATTTAATTCTGTATATTTAATGGTTTCCTTATTTACAAATAAATGTAATGCTTGAAGTAGACCAGCTTCTTTCATCCAGATGTTGTCCTGATAATGTAGTAAAAGGTTTTTCTGGTGAGTTTTCAGAATCTGACTGGTTTCTTTTTCATTTTTACAACTCTCTCCTTTTCCTTTCACTTGCTGTTCTCCAGGCAGTCTCACAGTGGTCCTGCACAGTAAACTGATAAAGGCTCTGTAGTAAAAAACACTGCATTTTATTTGCAATCAAATGTGATTTGTAACTTCTGCCTGTTCTGGGTGGAATTCTGTAGCTGACCATCTTGCATTCTGTGAAGTACTTAATTGTCTTCCTGGTCCTTCTGTAAAATTCTCCTCTGTATGAAGTCTGCAGATAATTGCTATCAGATGTAAGCTAGGCAGGTGGCAAGCTGTGATTACATCTAAGAACTGGCTTGCTGCACCCAAGAATTTTATACTCAGTTAGTTCATATTCCAATGGCCTATTTTTATTAATGCTGCCTGCCTTCCCCTGGTATTTGCTAGCTCATTTCACTCATCTGTCACTTCAGTTCTTCCAGGTCCTAGGTGTCCTGGAGGAGGGACTGTCACTGCCTGTCTTCAGGAATTAATGGAAACTAATATTAACATTTAAATTTTAGAGAGTCTATAAGACAATGTTGCATCTCTCCTACACAGCCCTTTTTGTGTGGTGGTACTCAGTGCAGTTACCAGCAGCATGCACAGCCCTGGGTTTGGGGCAGGAAGTGTGGAGAGCTGGGAGATGTGGGGCAGGAAAGGCTGAGGACCTGCAGAAAGGCTGGGCTGTGGGGCAGGGGGCTGGGAACCAGCCATGCAAGGAAATCTTGTTCAGGGAAGATTTCCCTGAACAAGGAAGAGGGAAGCACCTTGTGCACGTCAGCCCCTGGCAGTAGCAGCCTTTCCCCCAATGAACATTGAGAGTTTGGTTTCCTTCCTTTCCTGTGTAATATTTTCCATTTCAAGTCATCACTTGACATGTTTCCTCTCAAGCCTTTCACTGGGCTCGTCGTTCCTCTGAAGAGAAGAGCACAACAATTTTAAACTACCAGTCAGGTTTGCTTGAATGGTGCACACACAAGCTTTTGGTGAAGAAGGATTTGAGTTTTCCAATCATCTCCTCTCTTTCTTCATCCTGATTCCTCTTCTCTGTTGTTATTTTAGGAGTAGGTGATTCATTTTTGGCATGAGAAAGATATTGGATTTTTGTCTAGCTGTTTCTATAAATACAGATGTTCAAAGATTTTAAACAGGACATTTCCCAGTGCATTTCAAACACAGAATTGTTCTTCTGAACTGGCTGTATGAAGGAATGGTTTAGTGATAGTGAACTTAGAGTTACCATTTCCCTAGCTGACAGAAAATGCAATCATTTACCACCTTTAAAAAACAGCTTAAAATACCCAAGAAAACACAATGTATCATTAATTTTTCTGTGCTCTAATTAGCCAAAATGCCTCCCCTTTTGGTTGTATTTGGACTAAAGTACCTAAATCCTAATGTACAGGATCCTCAAGCAGCATAACCTCCAGATCTAAATAAAAGCAATACCTGCCAGCCATGTGCTTCACTCTTCTGCTGCTGAAAACATGGGGTGTATTGACTGAGACAAGTTTTTGTCTCATTTTAGAAGCTTCATCCTCTAAAGCTGTGTATTTTGAATTCACAGCATGTCTGCATGCTTGAGAATACTGCAGCTCACTTTGTGTGAGTTTACTGGTCCATTGCCAGACAATGGTGAGCAAGTGAAGCTGATCAGGAGCTATGTGAATAAATCAATATCATTTAACCCCAGAAATAAATGTTACTTGGGTATACCTCAATTTCTTGTAAAATGTCTGGTATCTAGCACATTTGCACTGGTTGCAAGATGAATTCTTGGGCTGAGTTTGGTCTAGAGTTTGAAGTTGCTGTGTAGAAATAGAATGGATAAAATGACTTTCTCTACAAAATTATTGTATTTATTTCCAGAGCACATTTAAAGAAAACACTGAAGAATGATTCTCTGTATGAAGGACTACTACCTCTTGTGTCACCTCTGTTGCTGTTCGTTCTTCTTACAGTCTGGGTGGTTTTATCTCCAAGCAACATATTAGCAAAGCAACCCAGACTGTTTTTATGGATGGTTGGGGTTGCTTTCTCAAATGTTATTGTAAGTATATTTGAGGTGGTGGTAGTATTTAGAGATAGCTTTCCATTTTTCTGTGAATAAGCAGAAGGGAGCAGAAAATGTAGCTAAAATCAGCAGAGTCACATAGCTCTTCTACCTCTGTCTCATAAAAATACACCACAACACGTGTCTGGACTGGGGACACTTACAGTACTGAAATACCTCCTCTGCCACAGTGGAACACTTTTGTGAGGGTTCCGGTTTGTTTTCTGAGGGTTTATGAAAATACTAGGGATGCCTTATTCCAGAAATATAACAGATACCCCCCAACATACAGGCAGAAGTGGGGATTTGTCAAAGTAAAAGAAAGGTCACAGATTTACTAGCAAGAGTGGAGGGCTTGTAGCTTTCCCTTGCTCTTGTGCCCATTGCTGTGGTCCATGCATTCCTGTATCCTGCAGCTCAGCTGATCCTACATTTTCCGTTCACCATTTAGAAAAAGGCAGTACCAGTGACAGAATGTTTTAGTGAAAGATGTGAAGAGCTGTAGGGGCCTCGTGATGGCTCTCTGCTCACAGATTAGTTTCTCATGTACCACGTCATGGTGACCAGTTTTCCCCCTTTCATTCCCAAGGGACAACAGAAACCTCTGTGCAGTTCCAGCATGGGCAGTCAGACAGTGGTGCTGAGCCCTGCAGGTAACCCAGGGTTTTCTTCTCTGGGGGAAGCCAGGAGAGCAGCCAAGCAGAAAGGTGTTCTTGCATTTGAGCAAAAATACCCTAGAGGATAGTGACTGGTGTCATCTTAGGAACAGAGTCTCCAACACCAACTAAAATCTTGCCATTGAGCAATGCTACATCCAGTTTAAAAAGTGGAAGGCTAGAAGTGTCTTGTACTATGAGACACATCTTCAAAATCTTTTAAAAAGAGAAAGTACAACCCCTTTAAAAATATGAATTCAGGAATGGAAAAAAAAGTTGTAATTGTAATTTGTTACATGTATCCTATAAATGTACATTTCTGAGGGTCACAAATCAAGCAGTTCCATCTTAAGGACTTAATCTCACAACAATGAGTTGATTTTCAGATGTGTTTTATTGTATGCATTATTTATTACCTAATCAACCCCTTTTTCTTAAGAGAATAGTGGGGATTCCAAAATAGGAAATACAATTGCTTCATGCCAGTAGGGGAAATGCTTTCAGAGTTTGGCAGATGGCACATTCTGCACATACATCTTAACCAACCAAGAGTGATTGTGGCAGGATGCTTGCAGAAGAAAAATAGTAAGGCAAACCAGAGGTTTCTTTACAGGCTGCAGTTTATCAGAGACCGAGTGCAATACATATTCTTCAGGCTTTGTTTTTTCTTTTCCCAAAACATACATTGCAGTGTTGGAGGCTCGTGTGAATTAAAAATGTATGCATGATAGCTGAAAATTTTAACATTGTAAAAGCAAGCATTAAAAATGTATGGGTGTTAGCTGAAATTTGTAACATTCTTGAGTTCAAAATCAAGCCTGCTTTTCCTTTGACCTCCTCTGGTTCCTTAGACATGTTTCCTCTAGCATCAGAGGAAGGCTTGTCATGGCAATACTTTTCTTCTCCATGATAGCCTGACACATTGGGTTTCCATTACCTGTTCTGCAGACCACAAATTGCAGACCATGGTTCTCTACCTGCCATCCCACTTCCAGTATCTGGAATTTCTCATGCCTTTGACCATGTATTTGGTCACCCAAACATGTAAGTATAACAATGGTTTAAAACAAAGTGAGATCCAACCTATAGTCAGGTTCAGTTATGTAGGCAGAAAAATTACAGCTTACAGATGTCTTTAGCAATTTATGTTACCCTCTGGAATGACTCCCAAAGGACTCATAAAACCAGTGTTATTAAAAAAAATCACAATCAATACGGAGAATATAAGTGAAAATATTAACATTAGGTACAAAGGCTTACTTCTTCCACTATTCAAAGTTAATTATTTTTTCATGGTTTATTTTTGCATTCTTCAGCTTCCACAGCATAGGCAGTACAGCCAGTATTTCTTTCCTATGGTCAGACTCCTACTGCTGCTGTCATAAGATTTCAGGCACTGCACAGGGAATGAGTTTTTCATTCTTCTGCTGTTTTCAGGATACATAAAATCTATTTTTAACCACATTTCAATTTTGAGTGAAACTTAAATCAATAAAATATTTCAGATGTGCCTAAATTCCTTTTCTTTTTCGTAACGGGCATGATATATATGAGACACATTTCTTAAGGAACCTAAGCCAGACAAAACACTTTGGTGTGCTTAATTGCTTTTAAAATACTGAATTTCAAGTGAATTAGTTTCATTATGTTTCCAGAACTCAGTAGAATTAAGCTAATTGTCTTCAGTTAAACCATGTACCATATATTCATTTTTTCCACCATTCTGAGTGGGATCCCTTTCTCTGGGCCCCCAGCTGCATCTCCAGGGAACCCACTGCCATGATTGAGCCAAAAAATTGGTGTTTTAGTACATAAAGGTGTGCTAGAAAAGAGAAGCAGGATGTGAAAATGTCGTATGTTGTCTTCCCTCCCCTCTATACAATGAACCAGAAGATATTTCTGTCAGGCTGCATGATTAAAAGACCAGCACACTCTCCCAGTGATTAATTAGTCGGTGGCACATTTGATTTGGGATCACAACTTTATGAGCCCCTGTGAAAACATAAGGTGGCGAACAAATTGCCCTTTTGTGAAGATGTGCTTCTGCTTATCAAGGGTATCAAAACACGGTCTCCAGGAAAGGGTGTATTTTATAGTGTAATAATATCCTCTAGGACCCAGTGAGGCAGAAAGGTGTGTGCCTACAGCAGCCCTCTCACCAGAAACCAGCCCCATGCTGAACTGCAGCCTTGTTTCCCCCTCACCCAAAGCAACCTGCGGAGAAAATGGAAATACTTTTCCTTAGACCCTCGGGGCTGGCCCAGCACATCTCACCTGGCCTCTTTTGCTCCACAGTGCAAGGTGATCATCTGCCAGATGAGCAGCACGCGGCCGGAGCTGTTCCACTGGTTCCTGTTCCCGCTGGCGCTGGTGGTGTACGCGGCCATCTCGGGGCTGCTGGGCCGCATGGAAGAAGCGGCTCTCAGCGTCTTCACCACCCTGGTCACAGCTGCCCATGTGCACTATGGCGTCTGCGTGGTGAGCAGAGGGGTCTGGAAACAGTTTCTGGTTGGGGCATTGTCTGGGAGTCTGAATGTTTATGTTTGGGGTTTTTTTTTTTAGTCCTGTGTGTTGTTTTACTTAGTCTAAAGTTAAAAAAAAGCAATAGGCAATGCCCGATTTATCGCAGGCAATGCCTTTTTGCATGTGCAGCAACTTCAGTGACTTGAGTTATTCCAATGTAGCCAACTGGTTTTGGCTTTAAACCCATCAGAACTGGTATATTTATAGACTGGTTTTACGTAGCAGTCGACCCGTGAGGCATGAATGCATCTACCTCTTTTTTTGCCTTTTTTCTTCCTAAGGTCACTTGACTGAAAAAATAGGAAGGTAAAATGCAAAGTGACATAAATAGAAATAATAAAATAAGGTCAACTTTGCTTTGAATCTGCAGGCAAAATAGCTGTCCCAATTTTTTTCTTGGCCCTCTGCTAGCATCTCTCAAGCTGGTGACATGAATAGTTTTCCAGTTCATTCAATCTTACCAGCACATTTTTGTGTCTGCTACATCTCAGTCTTGTCATTGTCATCTGAACTACTGCTTAAATTGAGTTTTACTTGGTTGATGCCCACTTTTCTAAATTGTCTAATTGACCCTTTAGCAAATGTTTTAATGGCTTGAGCTTTTAGATAAAACACCTTGCATGGCAAAGGTCTCATTTCAGAGGGAGCTGGTCAGTATTCTTTTATTTAAGCCACAGCAATGGGATGTAAGGATTTTTCTTTGAAAGCAGCCTTTTGTCGGCAGACATTGGTGGCATAGTAGAGTCTACCCAAGCATCAACATGGGCCTGTTGGTGGGGGTCAGAATGGAAATACCTGGTCAAAATTCACAATTGACTGAGGGGCCCAGCTCCATCACAGCTTATGTCACCTGTGAATCCAGTCTGCAGCCATTTAACTTCCCATCAGTGTGTTGCAAGAGGAATGTAAGGAAAACAGCTCTCTTGTTTGAATACTTGCAGGTCCCTGTGTACTCAGGGATCCCCAAGTACGTGAGGACTGTGGTTGGGTCCTCCTGCCTCTTATTGGGAGAGGAGAGGCAATGAATTGTGAAGCACATACAAAACAGGTTGCTAATCTCTGTGATTTCTCTTTAGGGCAGGCAGCTGAGCGAGCACTTGAACATTTACATCTTTTCCCTGAAGAAACGCGTCCAAGAGTGAACACCTGCACTACGATCAGACTGTAACACTTGACATGGAGATTTGCAGCTCTTCTGATGTGATAAATAGTTGGAATGAATCTGATTAAAATAACCAAAGAATAGAATAGTACAGATATCTGAACCACTGCAACAACGAGCTATGCAGCCAGATGCTTCATCTCCAAGGAAGATGCCTGTCCAGCAGAAAACTTTATGAAGTTCTTCTGTTGATATTTATTCTTTTTACCAAGCCATGTTACTCACCTCTCTTTTGTCTTCCTCCTCCTCACCACTGTGTCCAAAGTCCTGGATAAATCCATGCTGGGTTACACAAGATCTTTGGTGGTTTATAACCAGCACTGGTTTTGCCCAGCTTAGTCACCGGTGGGACCCCAGCAATGCAAACCCTCCCTGTACATCCTTCCCACTCACACATCTGTGCCTGCTTCATTTGCCATATTTATTTTCTCACAACTCATTTCTTCCACACAACCTCCTGAAAGGCTTATGCACATTTTGTCTTTTCCTCACCTCATCTGAATGTGTGAAGACAAGAGAATGAGCTCAGAAAGCTATTGGTACAGTAAAGTGGTTTTGAAATGTACAGTTTTTCCCCATTCTCAGCATTGAGTCTCAGCTGACCTGTCAGAAATGTAGGCTTAATACAGCAGCAGCTGGCCCTTCTATTTATTTTCTAGGCAGTAACAAGCACATTGTTTATATTTCAGTAGCAACAAACAATGTAGCCTACAAAGGTAAACAGCTGAAAATAAATTTGGCCAGCAAACCTTTGAAGATTTGCATATTTCTCTTCAAAACTAATTTCAGTCCAACATCATCTACCAGTCCAAAATGCTAAACAAGTTGTTATTTGCCTGTGTGCTTGAAGCGAATTCTTGTGGCTTTAGAAAATGTCATAGGAAAAAGAAACAAGAAAAAATTTTTTTAAACATTACATGTTTGCATGCAGATGTAAACTGCTCCCTTCATCTATAATACACATGGGTTTTCTGTGTGCCTTGGAGAGGGAGTAAGAATTTGAGTTTCATGTCTTTTCATATGCTGCCCTAGCCAGAGGGCTTTTGTGGCCTTGAAGCACTAATTAAACAATCTGTCCACTTCCCCGAGGTAAGCACAGAGGGATGTGATTGACAGCCTGGCATGTTTATTAACTATTTAACCATCTCCCTTGCCAGAAGCCAGGTGGAAGTGCAGTTTTGGAGCTGCTGAACTGAGTCTGAAGTTCTTTTTCAGTTCTTAGACCATTTCTGTGGGTTTATCACTAACCTGATCATTTTTGCCCCCCAGTTAACTTACCCTTACATCAGTAGCTCCTACTAATATTTTCAGCTGAGCACTGGCAAGTTGTATGAGCAGCTTCAGCTTAAGCTGGTACTGCCTGTTACAGCAGTTGCCCTACCACACCACCAGCAGGGCTGATTTCCCCAGGCAGCCCTTACCACAGGCACCAGGGGACAAGCCTGCACATCAGCTTCCCCTGTTCACAAAGCAGAAATATCGCAAAGTTCCTTCAGGTTTGCAAGAATCCATGTTCCACCTACCAAACACGCACATGGAGCGTCCCACCCCCCAAACAAACATCAGATGAGTCACAGTTCAAGCAGCTCCAGGTGTGAGTCAGGCAGAAGGGACAGGTCACGCTGTAATGCTGAGTCAGAGGTTTTGCCAAGAGCCAGGCAGGGAAGGGAGGATGCCCTTTGGCACTACTGTGGTCCAGCACAGGAGGCATCTCCCAGGCTTCCTCCCCGCTGGTGTGGCAGCCATGCCCTTACCCTGTGTGATGCCCAGAGAAGATGGGGTGTCCACAGAGGCGCTCCCTAACTGCCCAAGGACTCCCCTGCAGTAAGTCTGAAGTCTGTTTATTTGATGAGGTTTGCCAAAAAAGGTAGTTCTGACTGTATTGAAGGGGAGTGACGAGTCTGATGCTGCTGCATGCACCGAGCAGTCTCAACATTTGATGAAGTTAAATACCACATCCATACCTGATACACTGTCACAAAAGTCTCACCTGCTTTTTAATGGCAGTTTGTATTTCACCTTTCCATCACAAGCATTGAGGAAACTCTGGTGGGAAAAGAATTGGGATATAATAAACAAAAATAACTCCAAATTGAATGTGGTCATACAGGAGAAACTCTGTGGACAGGCTTCCTTTTTCCATCTTTCTTGCACTCATTTAGGAAACAGCTGGAAATAAGGGTCACAGAAGCAGTGCAATTTGATGCACTGGAATGGAGTATTTTGAAATATTCATTAAATGAAATTATAAAACTTGAACTACCACAACCTGCCTGCATTTGTACCTTTCTAAAGAGAAATTGAGTATCACTTTTAAAGGACATTAATCTCTGGCTGGTTTTTTCACCTTCTATATGAAAACATGGCAAATAACATTCTTTTTCCTCTTTAAAGCAATTTGTCACTACAATCTGTATAAAGACAAGTATAAAAAGAGATCATGTATTGCACAGTGTCTATATTGAATTATTAGCTGTCGTAGATGACAACTGGTTCAATGAATAGGAAGAAAAATGCTTTTTTTCAGAGGGCTGTACCGTCACAGACTTATTTTTGAAAGTGAGGTATGTAGATGACCTAACAGTCTAACAATACATTTTTTTGGTCACATTATGGCAGAAAGTTTTCAACTATCTGAATTGGAAAAGATATAATTTTTTTAAATGCTTTAGAGCATTCGCACTAACCCAAGGACACGCCTTCCTCCTGGTCTTATGAAAAGCAAATAAACAAGAGCTTCTTTCCCAGGTTTGAACGCCTGGGTTGGAAATGGGCTCCTCTGGTCCCTGCTTCATCCTCCCCTCCTTTGTCAGAGGCCCAGGGACAGGAGCAGGGGGGTGCAGGCTGGTGGCTCACAACAGGGTCACTTCAACACAGAGGAAAAGGGTCCTGATCCAAGGCTCAGAACTCCTCTGCTTGAGCAGCAACTACTGCAGC
Organism: Hypocryptadius cinnamomeus; assembly: GCA_013400635.1. Classification (NCBI taxonomy): domain Eukaryota; kingdom Metazoa; phylum Chordata; class Aves; order Passeriformes; family Zosteropidae; genus Hypocryptadius; species Hypocryptadius cinnamomeus. The sequence goes on along the minus strand of VYZP01070256.1, from coordinate 3,531 downwards.
TACAAAAGACCAGAGCTATGAGAACTACAATGAATTTTCCCCCTTCTCTCCCAACAAAACCTCATACTTTAATCTCAAATCCAGGCAACTTTTAGGTATTGCATTGAAGATTCATCCCTGAATACCTGGCCACTGTGAGGAAGCCGACTGGGAGTTTTGGTACCTTTCTTTGCCTCCTGGCTGCTGCCAGTTTTGCTTTGCACTGATACCCAAGGGAGTTAGTACTCCAAAATCTGAAAGCATTTACCATAAAGAAAAATGTGCTGTTTACATGCACATACGTACATGCATTTTCTGTTTTGATTTATAAAAGGGAATACAGTTGCTGAGCTCTTGGGGAAACAGATGCTATCCACACACACAGGGTAAGTGAACTTCTGGGTTTTTAAAGCAGCTGCCTTTTTCTTCCTGCTCCCATATGCAGCCCCTGATGAATCAAAAATATGTATTTAATCCAGAAAATTATTATTTTAGAATGGTCTGAATAGTCTCTAGAGTTAGACAGATTTTAACATATATTTTTTTATTAAATATGTAAAAAGATAAACGCAAGTCAAGTTATTCACATATTCAGACAAAAATCTACTCTATCATGCGACAGTTTGTGGATAATGTAAAATGACTGATACATCTGAATAAGACTTTTTTGTATCTATTATGCCATTACTTATCTATTTATAATTAACAATACATATGTTTACATTCCTTTCAGTTTACATTTAATATATAACCAAAGCTTTATGGTGTGCTATTTAGTAAAGGTAATTACAAATGCATATTAAAACCATAACAGAAGAATGGGTTACTCACAGGGGGTTGGGGGGGTGGGAAGGACAACTCTTTCCCCTTTCAGAACACTGCTCTCCCCTCAGCACAGCCACATTTCTGGTGTCCCCAAAGAATTTCACTGCCCTGGCTCCCTACATCAGTCACTCCCCCCTTGATACAAGCAGTGAGAGGGCTATGGTCCTCAAATCAGAAACAGGATGCAAGGAATTTCCAGGAAACTAAGTTCAGCTTTTTAAAATTTTTTTTCATATGTGCTTCAAAAGAGAGAAAAAAAGAGAGGCACAACAGCCTGGCTATGAACTGTCTGGGGAGCTCAGCAACCCCAACCATTTGCACCTTCAGAAAAATGTTTTCCCTTCAAGTGCTCTCCATGCACCTGCTCAAGTATTGGCAGAAGGATGAACTCCAGTAAGCAGAGACGTGCTGATGAAATTAAGTTTATAGCCTGATCCCAAACTCCTTGCCCCATTCAGAGATCCCATAAAGGTTAAAGGACATTCTGGAGTCTGCAAAAAAATTAGTAACTGCTCTTCAACAGTATTATGAAGAACTACTGTTTATTACAATGACAATTGTAATAAGTACATATGTTCTAATAAACACAAATACAACAAAAATGACAATTCTCTCATTTGTGGTGATTCTTGGAAATAATTATTTTGGAAAAAACACGATTTTATAAACCAGACCTTATTTGTAACCAATTGAGAAAGGAGAGGAAAGCGCTGGCCTGCAGGTTGCAGTACTTTGATTTCATCACTGGGTAGGATGTGAGGACAATACTGGGTGCAGGGCTGGGAAAACTTCAGCCTGCAGGGTCCAGAAACTCTTCTGCTGTGCAGGGGGAGGATCAAAGAACTGGAAATACCTGTTCTCGTGCTCAACAGCATTTTATATATTGTTGGTGGTGCAATGCAACAGCAGGGTTCTCACATTTAACTAAGAGCCACTTAGCTGCAGAAGACTGATTAGGAATGGAAAACTTCATGTGCATGTGTGTGTGCCTGGGGGCTATGTATTGGAAACCTTTCTGTGGAAGCATAAGCTGGGGACCTAGCGCTTTAGAAGCCTATGAACGCCTGAAATGATTTAGCTGTTCAATAGGCTGTGGAGTTTTCCAGTGAATGCCAGTTGGGATGGGACTTCCACGTACCTGCTAAATCAGCACAACAAACCAGAACTCCGAAAAAGAAGTGAGAGACCAAGAATATCAGGAATTAAATAACCAGAGAGACTACAATGCACAGTGGCAGGAGAAGAACAAGGAATGCTTTTTATACTTCAAGATACCTCTCCTTATAAAATACCATCATTTAGAACAGGGCCATGGGACCACACTGGAAGGGAACACTCCCACTGCAGACATCTCCAGTACACACATGGTTCTGCACCACACTGGCCTCGAAGGAGGAAGGTCAGCCAAGAGCAGAACCAGCTCTGTGCCCTCAGTCAGATGGTCTCCTTCTAAAGTGTGCCCTGTCTCCAGGAGGACTCCTCACTGCTTCGCCATGCTTTAGAAGCAGCCTTAAACTCATGAAGTGTCCACCATCCACTTACAGGGGAGTTTGGGGTACAGTTTGGGGCCAGTGCTGTTGCTGTTTCCCCCCATACTTTGCACTAGTGACAAAATTTCTGTCTTCTAGACTTGTATGGCTGGGGAAGTGGAAGGGGGAAGGAAAGTGGAAAAGAAATGGCTGGCCTACTTTCTCCATTTCTGAGAAGCAGAAAGCCAAGGATGATGGTACAGACTGTGTCCTGCAGCTACACTTGTGTCAAGGAGATTTCTCTCCTCCCTCAGCACTGAGCTCTGCGGAGGTAGAGCTGCGGCTGGAGGCTGGGACTGGATTCCTCAGAAAGGAAGAAAAGCTGGGAAATGTCTATTGACTAGTTAGAAAACTGGGAGGGTTTTCAAAAAGCTTAAGTGGATGTCTGTTCCTCCAGAAATCAGCCAAAAAACATACCATGCAGCTTTCTAACAAGCTTCCTAACACAGGGGTTTAAATGTCCCAGTGAAACAGATGCTCTGCCTTCCATTTGTGAAGGCAGGAAAGGAATAAATGTGAGCAACACAAGCGTTTTCCTCCACAACACAACCTCATCGTTATGGCTTGAGTATGACATCCACTGTATCCCTTTATTTTAACTGCTTGGCCAAATTGGTGCCCCAAGGCAGATGTACTAGAAAATGCAAAAGCACCACAAAGTGAGAGACACAGCTAGTGGTACAGAACTCCTTGCCACACAAAATGCCAATATAAATATGTTAGAACAAGTTACAAGTGTATCATACTTAAGACGAAAAAGAAAAAAAAAATAAATATATATATTTTTAAAGAGCAGAACAAATCTCAAGCAGCCAAGTGGTGACGTTGCAGTGATGTACAGTAGGTGATGTAGCCCTACAACCTCTTGGGAAGATACACTGAAAGAAGACGCCTGCAAATGCATCTTGGCAAAGTATTGGTACAGAATGCAGTGGTTGGCTGGCACTCACTATGGTACATAAATGTTAATGGCAGACTGGGAGTGAACTGATTTCAAGTTTGAGGCCGCACATGTTCCATTCTCCAGAAGAAAGTTCTCACACAAAACGAAAATTGTCAGAGATGCTGCGTGAGTCAGTACTCATCCTGCTGCTGGGGCTGTTCATGGACTTGCTCTTCACCTTCATGCTCATCTGTGTGGCTCTCCTGTAGGGAGAAAAAGATCCCAAAACACTCTTCAGCAGAAAGCATTCCTCAC
>VYZP01070252.1:348-21152 GCA_013400635.1 Hypocryptadius cinnamomeus | reverse complement strand
TAATTTTCTCACACTAATGATTTCCGGATACCTAGGCCAATATTAATTATCTGAAAGAAAACTGTTAGTTCTAAAACATGATTCAGAGAGCACTTTCAACTGACTAGTCTCAAATCATTATTAAGGAATAAAGTAAACAAAAAGGGGATTTTAAAGATAGTAGAAATCATGAAGTCAGTTCCTATGTCCACACTTAAATGTTGTCAAGTTGACCCTCAGGTGGTACACGAGGGTGTAATTGTAAAAAAGGCAGTCCTACATATCCCAGCTTGAGTTCTGGCTACACTGTTTTACTTCCCAAAACTTTCAAAGAGCAAAAGGAAGGAAATACAGGACAAATATTTTCAGAATAATCATGCCTAAAGCAGTAAAATATCTCACAGATTTTTTCTAAATTAGTTTACATTGTGCCATGTTACTATGTTAAGGTACAATATAGACATTGTTCTTAGTGGAAGCAACTCATCAGGTTTCCATGAATGTTGTATATAACAAAAATCCAGAAAAATTGTTTTGGAAACCACATATATTTATTTTGAGCATTTCTATTATACATTGAGCCATGGTTCAGAAATAAAATCTCAGATCTAACCAAGAATCCAGCTCCTAACATTTCTTCCTGTTTACTTGAATGGTGCATGAGTAAAGAGTCCATCATTTGAAATTATTCAGATATTGTCAGAGACCTTTGGTTTCTACCTGTTCGAGTGTATGCAGAATTATCTTCAGACTGACAGCATCCCAGTTACCTAAATGCAATTTGTGCACATGCATACATCACAGAAAATTAAATACCATATGGTGCTGAGCCAGTCACAATTTGTACTGTTTGAAAATAGCACACTTTTGAAGCCTGATGACAAATTTTATGGGTTTTCTCTTGGTAATTTATGGAAAAATAGCTCTTAACCATTTATCAACAGAAGCACTGCGTAAGCTGTGGCTGTAAAACTTCACTGCAGGAAATATTTCTAAGCAAATCACTATCTATAAAACATAGAAGACCTATGAAAAAAGATTTTTCCTCTCAAAATACCTACAACAGTTTTCTGCCTTCTCTAGGTGATGATGTGTTTTTACTCATCACAAATGAAAACATCCCAAGCAAAGGAGATAAACCTAGCTGTTTCTGCTACACCTCAGACACAGTCCTGCTACTGTGGGTAAGATGTATTCATAGTGAAGGAGTGAGTATTTTTTGGCACTGTCTGAGGATGTGTTTGTGCCTTCTCTTGGTCAGCCGATGTAGCTGGCTGGTGTTGGCCAAAAGTTATCTTTAAATTGTTGGTTAAATATGAGGATATAATGAAACAGAAATGTTATGAATTTCTGTGTTAAAAAAAAAATGTCCTTGGTCATTTGTATAAACTTTTAGAGTAAACTCTATCACTTAGCATGCTATTTTGTTTGTTGTGTGTGAAAGTCATAAACTACTGAAGCAGCAAATAGAGCATTTAATCTTAATATTTACATAGCAAATTCATGCCCTATCTGAGACTGGAGCTCCTCGAATGAGATCCTGGGACATGTGATAAGAAAATCTGGAGAGATATTCTGCATCTCCTGAGAGAGGCACAAAGCTCTCACAGCCTAGTGGCAATTTTGCCTGATCTGAGTCAGCTGTTCCAGGTCCCTGTATAGGTAAGGGAGGAAGAAATCAAGTGCTGTGATCCTTGATTAATACACTGGGAAAGGAGTCCACTGATTAATTGTTGCCTTGTCAATGAGTGCTCAGGGGCCCTGTCAAGGGTGGTGACTGAATCTCAGCTTTCTGAGCCACATCTCATTGCTAACCATCCATCTGCTTCAGAAAGTAGGCAAAATATCAGGTGGGGAAAATGGATTTGGATACCCTTTTAAAGATGGTTGGCTTTTTTTCCCTCTCCTTGTCTCTACAGTAGATTGGAACTTCTCTCAGTCTTATATCACTGTTCATCAGTGACAGTCTGTGCTTTCTGTTTTAAATGCTGTTTGTTGTTTCTCTTCTCATCTTTATATAAGAAAAATATGGACTGTATTGAAAAGCCTGCTCTAAAAAAAGAATTGGAAATGTTTTGGTATTTCTCAGCTGTAGGACTGTACATACATATATATGAGTCTGTCTAATTAGAAACTTTTCTTTTGCTCTTTCATGGAATCTGTTTGGCTTTCCCTCACTTTCATAGAAAGAAAAGGAGATAATTTGGTACTGGCAAAAATATTGTCTTTTGGATCCTAAATAAGAAGTACTCTATATTTCCTTTTTGGTCCATTCTAATTAAAATCGTTGTATAAATTAATGTGAAATAAAAAGTGTGGTCAACAAATATAAGGATTTCTATGGTAAGCAAAACATCTATTTATTTTACTGAGAATTTTTATTTAAGGAAACACACTTTGCTTACAAAAGTTTTAATCCATCACTTTGATGGAATAACCTACATAGACCAATATTTACGAGAAACTCAGGGAGGCTCCATTAAATCAAATCCATGTTTTCTAAGTAAAAACCCTAAATATTGTACTACATTCCTTGAACCTACTTAGCTGTGCAGCATATCCTGTGCCAGTTTTATTTTAACATGTCTACTCCACTCTGGTGAAACTCCACCTGAAGTACCCTGTTCAGCTCTGGAGCCCTCAAAACAAGAAAAGGAGCAGAGACCTGTAGGACCAGGACTGGAAGAGGGCCCAGGAAATGGTCAGAGGGCTGGAGCACTTTTCCTATGAGAACAGACTGGGACAGTCAGGATTGTTCAACCTGGAAAAGACTCCAGGAAAACCTGATTGCAGCCTTTCAGGACTTAAACATGGCATACAAAAAGATGGGGACAGACTTTTTAGTAGGGCCTGTAGCAATAGAATAAGAAGTGATGATTTTAAACTAAAAAAGGGTAGATTCAGGCTAGATATATGAAATATAATGATATAAGTTAATAATTAATTTATAATTAACTCTTAATTTTGTAAGACCTGCTGACAAAAGTCTTTCATACATGTTTAGGATATTCTATAGCTTAACAAAGATGTTCAGTTTAGTATTTAGCTCATAAGTGAGATTCTTAAACCCTTCTGGTCAGGAATGAGATATTTTTCCACTTAACTCATCTGAGGAGCTGACTACAGAGTTTATGTTCATTCTCCCCTGACCTGCATAAAGTATTAACAAACCAAAGAGAGAATGAGGATGCATGTTCATAAACTCTAAACTGGGCATAAATTGCAGGAAGACTGGGGACCAAGCCTTCTTTCTTCTCATTTGTTTTCCTCTTTGCTAGTGAGTTTCTTTTAATAAATCATCACATCATTCTCATAGACTTTCTTTCTTTACTGTTTTGGTTTCTAAATGTTGGGCTGGGAGTTGTGCCTGGTAGAAAATCCTTTCTTCTTCAATGGACATTGCCCCAAGAGGTGGGAGATAGGGAATGGCAAAAAAGGAATTGAGTCCTCTGTAGCTCCCTGAGATTGCTACTCTAAGAACTATTACAAAAATTAACTTGACTCTTAATAGAAGGCTTACTTGAGTGATCCAGTGCATCAAGTTAAATCTAAAAGAATCAGGATCCAGTCACAGTTGTGTTTTCTGACTGCTAGTGACTTCTCATATGGCATCGATCTGCAAAGAGCAATCCAGGAAGCTCTCTGTAGAGATTTTTCAAAGACAAATTTCCCATATCTATTTTCCCTACCCAAAGCAGAGAGACTAACAATCAAAAAATGACATTAAAACAGGAAGAGAAATAATTTATGTTTGTCTATCATATAAACAAAATAATAAACCAATGTGTGCTCGATCTGAACCCATAAATCTGCTGGTCTTGGCTCATAATTCTGTCATTTTCATGACATCTACCGATTTTTATCTCTGAGTTTTTGTCCTGCTACAGTTGTGCTATATGTGTATGCCATGATATGGTATACCACAACCACAATATCTCATGTTTTTTTTAATATTCCAGCCATTTGTTTGCCAAGAAGTGGCATTATTTTCTGGCAGTGGCAATAACTACTGTATGGCCATTTTTCTGATAATTTGTCTATGTATATATATATTAAAAATAAAAATTCAACAACATAAGGATAGAACTTTATTCTCTGTTTGATGTATATAGTAATAAGCTAGTACTTATTGCTTGTTAGTACCTATTATACATAAATTTCTCTTTGTGAGTTTTGAACAGCCTGCTGTTATTGCACTTGCAATTTTCCTGAGTCTTGTATGCTATATTATCTGCTATAAAAAATGTTGTCTATGCACCACACAAAACTATTTGGTATTGGCTGTCACTCCAAGAATTTCTCCCACTCTAGCAGTGGAAAACTATTTATTTGTAGAGACAAGTTTTGTTTTTTTTTGGTGAGTCAATTAATAAGCAAATATATCCATGTTTTTTTCTTTACAGTTACCAACAAGGTTACACATAGTTTTTTATTTTAGTCATTCTATAACTTCCTATGAACAACAAGCTTATCCTGTTTCTCCTTCATCTTAGAGTGAGAAGAACTTATTAATGGATACCAACTTTAAGGCAGTTGGTCTCTTTCATCTCTACCCTGTGCACTTGTTACACTCCAAATCCTGGTACTGGGCAAGGAAGAATTCACTGTATCTATGGAGCTAAGGATTTATTGTTAATCCAATTAATGTTTTAACAGACCAATAGTCGAAATTCTCTAACACAGAGAAGTCTTACCAGTGTAAATTGTTATAAAAAAAAATCCCCACTCCAACACCCCAAAACTTCCTAGTATTTACCTTTTCTCTTGATCCCTTCAGTGTTCTTTTAGGTCTTAAGGCGAAGACCTCCAGTTTTCTCAAGAAAAATTGCAGGTAGTGGTGTATTTTTAATGAGCTCTCATTGTCTGGCGGTCCTTGCTAGGAGAAGAGTGACATTAATGGTGGAGGTATTTTCCTCTTTAGTCCCAGGACCTGCTTGTGTGTGTTATCATATGTTTCCTTGCTCCAGGCTGCTGCCTTCTGGCTGCTCCCAGGTGAGTGTGAGTATGGCCCTGCAGTATGAGTGGGAGTATGGCCCTGCTCAGGCTCAGCTCCCAGAGGCTCTTGTTTGCTGGGCAGACACGCCCTGGGTTTGCCAGATCCTTCTCACAGACACTGGCACAGATCTGGCTCAGGCAGGGCAGGCAACAGGTACGTGGCCCCATGGCAGGAGATGAAACCAGCCCAGCCTAGCTCTGGGCAAGGTAAGTCCAGGCCAGTGCAGACCCTGGGTCACCTTGCTTGGAATGAAAAAAGCCTTATTTGTGCAGCAACAAAGAGCTTCAACCCCAGGAGCTACTTTTAGATTATTTTTCCTCTGATGTGTTCTTTTCTGCTGTAACATGTCTTCATTCTCTTGAAGTGATCAAGGGCTTGACAAAACTGGATAATGTTGTGTGTAATAGGATAAGGAAATATTTTATTCAATTTTCAATTCAATACATCTTGTTAGTCTACATATCAATTTCCTGCAAAGGAGAAAACATTACTGGAGTGAGCTATTAGCTTTGCCTGTTTATGCTGTTTTGTCAGTAACTCCCTGAATGCTAATAGAAATGTTTTAATAAGTTCTGTCTGGATTCTTCTTCAAATCAGTTTGTGTTCTAAATATTTTTATATTGATATTTCATTCAGTTCTGTTGCAGCTCTCTGCCCGGATGCTGTGAAGAGTTGTTCTTACAGTGCTTGTGGACCTTTGTCTCTGCTGTGATCTCTACCAGCTCTGAAAAAGCCTTGCAAGGTGAAGTAGCCCACTCTGGTTTTTTCGTGGCTTCTGCCAAATTATTTTTGCCTATGTATTTTGCCTTCATTTGTACTTGGTTGAGTTCCTGATTTGATAGACTTTGGTTTTTGAGTAGTACCCTGACTTTTTGGTCTCAAAAGAAAACTGTATGTTAGTAATTTTTTGCATTTATTAGAAAAATTCCTATATATAAACATTTGCTTCATGTAATAAACTTGAATGACAGGCCCTTTTTTTCTTTTTGATCACTGATTGTTTTTTGCTTTAACCATTTTGTACATTCTGGTTAAAACAAGCAAACAAAACTCAGAGCTTACCTGGCCTTACTGGTATAACTGCATCTATGAATGTTTAGTCCCAAATAATATATAATTACTTTTGTCCACCCTCCTTTGGCTTGCATATTTAATTCCAGAGTGAGCAATATCACTGGCCAGGGGCTATGTACAAATCATGAACAGGATGTGAGGAACGTGCTGAGGAACATGCCTTGAGCTGTTTTATTTTCCAGCATCAGTCTCATTACGTGGTCATGACAATGGGAAGATGCCATCAGCTCATGTCCCAGGCAGCAGACCAAGAACTTAATGTTACAACTTACTTTAAAAGTTTTTTGACCAATCACACAAAGCAAAAGCATATTGACAGTAGTTCTATCCAACCACTATAGGCACACGTACCTTCAGTTAAAACAATGCTTGCTTATTTAGAATACAGTACCTGCTTGTAAGCTTTAAAACAGAATGGACAGAGCTGCATTATAAAACTTAGAACTTCCTAATATCTCACTAGATATACTTTTCTGCAGCTTAGGGAGTTATTCTAGACAAGCATTTATACACAGGCCATTGTTCTATTTGCCCTTACTTTTCTACTTCTTACATATTTTTTCTGCTGACCTATCTTATGGCTGCTGCTTAGCTCTAATCACAGTTCTGCTGCCTCTGAGGCCTGCCTTTTGCAGCTTTCCCAAAACCCTCTGATTTTATGGATTCCCACAAGCAATATCCTTTTCCCTGAGATCCCGTGTCTGTCTGGAAGTGTTGGTAAAATGGTAACTATAGGTTGAACTGCAGAGTTACTCCTGGGAGTGAAAGACAGACCCAGTTCTTTAGTCTCAAAGGCTTTATACTGGTGTAACTGTTTACTGCACACAGCTATAGCTGCAATAATGCACTGCAGAGCTCTGCAGTCTATAGCAGACGAAGTCCTGCTGTCAGGAGGGGGAGTGGAAGATGAAAAGCAGGGTATGGGAAGAAGCTATAGCCAAGGTGAAAGCAGGGTATCCTTTTATAATATAAAACAGTTACCAAAATGCCAGTTAAAAACTGTGCCACAATTATCAAACTAAGAAATCAACCCCGTATTCAGCATATGTGTCAGTGGCTGTGAACATTCTTGGCAGAGTGCATTGACAGAAGTCAAAGCTTTCCATTTAAGTGAGGAGATAGAGAAAACAAAGTTATTTCTAATCCCCATACAGCTTTTATGATTTGAATGAACTTGATTTTTTCCCCCTCCACTAAGCTTTTTATTTTCTGAATAAGAATGTGAGGTTGCTTACTCAACCTTCCTTTCAAATAGTCTGGTGCCTGGGTCTCCTGTGGTGCATTGCCACAGAGGTGTACTTGAAGCAGATTAAAGCTACACAGATCTGAATTTCATGATCTTTTACTGTTTGTCATCTCTAACATTCTTCATTCAGAAACTGTTATGTTCCCCATGCATTCATTCCCTGGTCTAAACATTGTCCCCTTGGTAGCACTGGTGCAGGCAGTAGACTGAGTTGTCAGCACGGTTTACATCTCCATTAAGAAATACAGTTCTCTATCGCTGCTCAAGGTCAGCATACTCCTTATGAAAGATTTTACAAAGGGAACAAATGTCACATGACAGGGAATATGAAGGCAGGTCATTTGCTACACATTTTTAGAAGCTTGGGTAAGAAAGTCTTAACCTTGTTCCATAAATTACAATGCAGAATGTCCTCTGTGTTCAAAAATTACACCATTTTGTCTGAGGTCAATATTTTTACAAGGTTTTATAGCAAAACAAGTCTTTGAAGCACAACTTCTATTTTTTTTTTATTTAAATAATAATGGCATTAATTGATTAACCTGATATTGTAAATACTTAAGAACTGCAGATTTTGGGCAGTAGAAATAGTAGATACTTTTAAATTCTTGAAAAATATTAGTGCACTTTGCACTCGAACCTCTAAAAATCACAGAAAGTAGAAATTACAATAATGCTTATGAAAAGGCAATCTTCTCAGCCTTAAACAAAAAGGAATCACTTCACTGTCATTATGAAGCTATTCACTGTAGTCATAGAGATTGAGGTGTTTCAAAAATGAATTCTAGAAATTCTGTTAGTAGTAGTCGTAGTAGATTCATGTCTGAAATCAGTTCTGAAAATGATGGTTGAGAAGCGATAAAAGTAGATTTACCTTAAAAGCAATAATTTATTGAAGCTCTACTGCCTTTAGGGAAAGAATATATTTTCTTCTTATGAAAATGAAAGTTGTAGATATTGTTACAGTTAGAGAAAAGTTGAGACAATATAATTTTAGAGATCTACCATTTTTCACATTTTTTTGCCCTGATTACTCTTTGACATGTTAACTTGTGAACAAACTGTTTTAAATAACTCTTCCAGCTCTTAATGTGTTGGAGTATGGAAGACTAGAGGTGCTGGATTTGAGATGAATGAATACCAAATATTATAAGACTGCATTTAGTAAAATAATATAGGAAACTGCAGAAGGCACAGAATGAGTTTCTTCCTTAGGAAAACTCTTCCATCCTTTTGTGACACTATTTTCAGTCTTGTCATGAGCAGTCTAGAAGAAGGGACCAATTTTGCTTCTTTGTGCACAACACTAGCCTGAAATCATGACGACTGGCAGCTATAGCAGAAACTCTTACAAAATTAATCAAGCTCAGTGATGAATTAGCAAAGCTGTAGACCACCTAACCTATAGGCGCACAAAACTCAGGACAAACAGCTGTTTTGACATTTCTAGCTGGGAATCCTGCCCTCCACAAACATATTTCATGCTCAGACATGGTCTCTTGGCTGCTTGCACTCGTCCCCATCTGTCAGGATGGCACTGTGCCCATACACAAGGTGGTATGTCAGCTTTGGTAGGGCATAGGTGCCAAGTAAATTCTGCTGTTTGCAAAGCTTTGCATGTGCTGGTTCTTCAGTAGGAAGCCTCTGCTCTGACACAGCAAGGCTCCCTCTCAACATGACTCCCTACACTTGATTACACCTGTTGACACTTCTGTATCTAAGGAAGAATACTTAAATAGTAGAGGCAGGAAAGATTGGTAGGCAGGAATGGTTTTAGGAATCTGTTTTGCACATACACCTCCAGGTTTATCATTCTAGACTGGAGAGAAGAATAGTTTCATAATTTATGTCATCATTTACACCTTCAATTCATTATTCCCATGCCCCTTACTCCAAAAAGAAAGAATTCTAGTTATCAGCATGAACTCAGTCAAAAAAGAAAGTGGACAGTGGTTGCTGAGGTAATGAAAGAGAAACCTGACTTTTCTGTCTTATTGACTTTGTGGTGGTGAAACTGTATTTATCACAATGGAATAATCCTTGCTTTATCCCAGTGCATGTACTATGAGGACAGAGAAAAGCCAGCCTGGGTATTGTGTTTCAGAACTCTGTGAGCAGTCCATGCATCTGAGAAAGCATGGAGTTTCCTTAGCAATAAAGGACACAATCATCTAAAAAGATGAGAAAATTCAGAGACTGAAGGGACTTTACTCTACTTTCTTCCTATAACAGTCCACATAGCTGAGCTAAGGAAGAAGGCTGCACTGCCTTGGGAAACTGAGATGTTCTGCATTCAAATTACTCTTGAAATTATTTTCTTTGATGAAAATTTGAAAAAAAAAAACCCAGAATGAACTGAACTGTCCTTTTAAAGGATAACTGTCTTTCAAAAACACTTCCTGTCATTCACACATAAGTGGTTATTCATAACAGTCAGCAACAGAAGTCTTCATCATTCCTTTTATATCTTGTATATTTTAAATTCACAGGAATGTTTCCTGTAACAATGATGAAACCTCTAGCAACTTTACCAGCTGCTCAAAATTCCTACTTGTCTTTTCTTTTCCTGTCTTGTTGCCATGTAACTACTGTTTTATGTGTGACTCATCCCCCTGTGTTTCATGCTTTTCAATTTCTGCAGCTTGTATTGAAAAACTCACATGACTTGAGTTTTCAGGTGTATTTACTCTTGTTTTTCTAATACAAGAGTATTATTTTTCTAATACAAGAATCTATTTTCCAAATGCCTCTTCTATTTTAAAAACCTCTGAAGTCCTGATTAGTCATAAATATCTTTAAAGAGGTTTTTAAAAACTAGAAATAAGTACAAATAGCTTGAAACCTTCCAGAAACATGCCCTTCTGTTCTTATCTATCTTTACTTTGTCTACCCTCTTACTCTAGTGAGACGTGTAAATTGAGTAACTCAGAAAGACTTAATCTGGAAGAATGAGACATAAAATGATTTTGTATTGTATTTCCCCCCTCCCTTGACATTAGGAGTATCCATTTTTCTGCTCTTCTCAAATGTATCTTTCTAATTGGTGTATCTTATTTTCCCTGTTTATTTGCATAATTCAGATTGTGTTTATTCTTAGGCTTTATTTGTGCTGTATGAGAAGAATGCAAATACTCATATTTTCCTAAATATTTCTCAGTCCTTTAGTTCAAAGCAGTGTTGGGCCATTTATTTTTTCTTTTTTTTTTTCCTTTCCTACTAAGTTATTCTCCAACCCTCCAGCACTATATCATATTATTCTAACTGCACAGTGTATCATTCTACCTCACCTGCCCTACCACTCTATCTCCTTGCGTCTTTGACAAATTATCACCATTATTTCCCTTCTAACTCTTCTTGTGCCATTCATCAGCCATGACATTAAATAACTGCTCTTCTATCAAAATAATATACCTACATCATCTAACCAAGTGAATATTCAACCATTTTCTATTAGAAATGGCCTGAGACTGACATATCTGTCCCACCTGGCTATTCACAGATAAATGGATGAACTGAACTGTACCAAAAAAAAAAAAAAAAAAGGTGTGAAGGTTTTGGGTTCCCGTTAGACATTCCTAAAATGATTTCATTTTCCAGGAAATTACAATCCTTAGGTGCTTTAATGCTTTAAACTAAAAAACTTCGTAATGGAAAATGCTGTCACTGACAAAAAGTATTAAGGACATTTTAATTTACTACTTTGCGATGTGAAGGAATTAACTTTCCTCTTGGGGTTTGTGGTTTTTTTTTGTTTGTATGGATTGTAGTAATTTAATATTAGAAATGTTTGATCTATTGCAATACCACCAGTTTACACAAACTCATTTAAGGCAAATCCATGCCCTATATGTAAAAGAGAATTGGCTTAAATGGAGTATTTCACTACCACTTATTATTCACATTACATTTTGACTGCAATTGGAAAAAAACAGGAAAAAAATCTCTCCAAATTTTCCAAAAACAGGAAGCTATGTAGGGCTTTTGAGCTGCGAAAAATTATAATAGTTTATGCTTTTTTGTTATTTTGTGAGTTTAAAGGTTTGACATTACATCCATCATATTTAATATGTATGTATAAATATATATATGTATGTGTGTATATATATATATGTGTGTGTGTGTGTATATATGTATAATAAGTTAATACAATATGAAACTAATATAAATTAAAATGTCTGGCTACTGCATTGAACTGTTAGTATTAGATATTTAGTACTTTTAATAGGATAATAAGTTGGGCCGTGAGTACTCAAATAAGAAATAGCTTACTATACTTAGAAAAAGCATTTTAGGTTAACATTTTTTATAGTGATGTTATACCAAGTGTAGAGACCAGGTCTAAAAGGCTTTGTGACTCTCAGCACAGAGGATCATGAAAATTAAGCACCCTTTTTATTCTCTGTTACTGACATGGCATTTACCAGGCTTGCAGGAAGGGGGAAAATGGTGGTAGAACCACACTCATCCCAGGTTATCAAACCCAATCCTTAGCCATTAGTATAAAACTACAAATCTTGACTTCTATTGGCTGAGGAGTACGGCTTTGACAGAAATTTCCCTTCTGAAGATTAATGTACAGTGACGGGATCTGAACATTCTTGAGAATTCAGCTCCATTCAGGCTGAGCTGAGTGTACTACATTTATGCTATTAAATGGTAGAAAAGCTTTCTCAGTTCATGAGAGAAAGCTCTCTCCAGAAAAATGTTACAGATGTGGAATCTAAATTCCTATATATTTTTCTGCATCCTTGTCAACTGCATGCTATCAACACGGTGCTTTTATGGGCTTATCAAGGAACAGTTGTCTGCCCAAAGCCAGTTAAGGCAGAAAATTATATATGTTGTTTGCATCATATTTACAGCAGTTGTCTTATTTAGGCTTTCCATTTCAGCACAGGGTGCCACTGAAATGAGGTATCATAACGTTGACTTTGAGTTAGCTAAAATTCTTTGCTGATTGTAACTTTAAATTCTCCACTTTTAAAAATAAACATTTAACCTGTGCTGACCTAATGATTATTGCCAAGAATCAAGAATACCTTTCCTTTTTTCTATTCTGATTTCAGTCGGGCCAGTTTTTTAATTTTACAGCTTTTAATGAAACTCATGAAATTCAAATGTAAACTTTAAGAAATTCTTTTGTGTATTATTTTCCATGTACCATCTCATAAATAGTCATTCATTATTAATGACTTATTGAGATGAATTAAGGAAAAAGACCAAATCTCTGAGTTGATCACAATATTAAAAAATACATTTCGGCACTCTTATTTTCCCTTTTTTTTTTTTTCTTTTTAATTATTTTTTCCTTTGGCAATAAAGGAGTGGTCCCCTAGGAAAGAAATCTGAGCAATGCATTTTTTCAGGTATTACTGTTGAAGGCAATCATGATACCACACTGGGGTTCATGTTCCTCTGTACATGGTGACATGGAGTTATGCAGCTATTATCAAAGCATGTGTCCTCTCCTTTGCCACTGTTAATTAGGGATATCCCAATCTCTGGAAGCAGTATGGGTTATCTATGATTATGCTAATTTTTCTTCTAACAGATGTAAATGGAATGGCATTACTCAAAAAGCAGATCTGATTGCCTCTTGCTGCTTGCCATGATTGATCTCTAGAAGCAAAAGATGAGTTTTCTTTCCCATACTCATGTGTGTGAAATGAGATCCCAATTAGTGGCGCATCCCTGGGTGTGTGATGAGGAAGCTCTGTTTCCAGGTGCACATTGCTGAGTGTGAGAGAGGAGGGAAAGGCAGAGGTGGAGCTCTAGGCCATAGCCAGCTAACCTACTGTGCTATCCAGCAGAAGAGAACCTGCAGCCTCTTGCTTTTCTTTACATCCAGGTGGACCCCACCAACCTAAATGGGCAATCCATCAGTCACCTGTGCTACCTAACCAACTAACACTCCTACAGGAGACAAGAACTTGAGATACAAAGGAGCAATGTCTGCTCTCCTCATGGTGTTTGACATCTTGCCACACCTCTGTTGAGGATTACATTTAGTGCAGGTAGCTTGGTTTGTGAGCTGCAGTGAGAGCTGCAGAGGGAACTCTGGGTGTCAGGACCCCCAGGGAAGAGGTCGTGAACTGACAACATTTTGCATAACAAAAGTCATGGGGACTTGTGGCCCAGCCAGATGAATGGACAATCAGAAGGAGCAGGACTTTCACCCTTAGACTGTGAGGGTATGAATCCATGGGGTTCATTTGTTCAAGGTGCTTCCTCGGTGGCACCAGCTGGAGCTGCTATTTTGTTATTGCACCAGGATTAAATTGAGGATTGAGACAACTGAGACAATGCTATGGCAAACCTGAGTTTGAGGTGGTCAAGAAGACCTGGAGTGCCTGTGTGAGAGTGGGGGGGTGACCTGCGAAGGGGCCTCAGTCGCAGCTCAGGGGGTGGGGGACTGCCAGAGTGGCTCCAGGATGGTCAGACAGGGAGATTTCCTCAGCATGTACTGTACTATCAGGTCTGTCAGAGCTATTCCCTGCACCAGAGCTGTTCTATTTCTTCTTTCTTTCTCAAAGAGTATTTTGCTGCTCTTGCTAAATGTATTCTGCATCATTTGAAATCTGTGACATTTTTTAAAAAGTCTATTTTCTGTTATTGGAATAATTTTGAAAAATACCTCAACTATTAGACACTGAATTAAGAACAGGAGAGGGTTTACAGTCACATGTTTTATGGGTCTTTTTTTTTTTAAGGGAGGTATCCGTTTTAACCCTGTGCTGCGCCTCAACTAAGAAACTAGATTTGGGAAAAAGAAAACAAAGAAAGAACAGCAAAATGAATTCCGAACAAAAAACAATAAACCCACACTTTCCTCATGTGGTTCCTGTTCCAGCATGCCAAACCCACCCTTTTCAAAGCATCTGGCACATCTATACAGACAGATGCAGCCAGCCCAAATTCATTCTGCCCACCCTGCAAGCTGCCTGGCCTTACTCCAGCTCCCATCCAAAAACCATGTGGCAGTGATGGAGCATCACTGAGCCTGGACTAATAAGCCTGACCTCTCAGGAGCCAAGCACAACACTATGATAGGGATCTGCAGCTTCTGGTCAGGATGAGTTGGTCTGCTTGCTCAGAGCATGAACAGAATAGATTCAGGTCTGTCTGTGCTTGTGGCTGGAGACTCTTTTTGTGTTTCTCTGTTAGGTTCCTTTTCACAAAATCCCCATCCAAGTAAAAAAATTCCACTCTTTAACCCTTGTCGTACCTTCATTCACATAATCTGCTGACTATTTGTCCTCATACATTGTTGTTTATAGTCCAAGCAAAAAAACATCTGAAGCTAATTCTTATTTCAACCAAATCAGTAAATCATAAATACAGAAATAACATGCCTGAGAAAAAAATTTGCCTAACCATTCAAATAAAGCAGTAAAATAAGGAATAATAAAGGAGAAAATAGGTGATTCTGTTCTTTACTTCTAATCTTCTTAAGAATTTAATTGTTGGATCCCAATCTGTTAGTCTCACACATCTTCCCAAAATTCCCCCATGCTCCCTATTGTCATACTGTGGGGCTGGAAAAGCATCAGAATAATGGAGAGAGCCAGGAGTTATAGGAAATTTTAATGAGTGATGGATATTGTCTGTAGGTAAATAACTCTGAGAGCACATAGGGCAGAACATGAAAAGTTCTTAGAGTTATTCTTTTTTAGTTTGGGATGGGTGAGTTTTCATAGATGTTAGTACTCATAACAAATATGAGTTGAGGTTCTCATAATAGATAAGGATTAATTTCCAGATAGAATCCTTGCAGTTGTATTCCCTGCATATTTTAACATCTTCACCAATCTGGAGAATCACATCAGTAGTGTCAGTAAATTTTCCTGTTCACTCCAAGCATGACAAATTTTTCTAATGGATCAAAGATCTTTGTGTACTCTTAAGACACAGCTGTTGACTGATTGCATGCCTTCCAAAATAATTCTTTTTTATATGATTGGTGCTTAAAATACTATCTGAAGTCAGCACTTAAACTTAACCAAATTTTATTTCTACAGTATTTCAGGATTTATTATCTCTTTAATCTATTATCTTATTCTGGAATGCTACGAGAAAAAAAGAAATAAGGTTAGATCTTACTTATTAGTTTTCTCCCTGAAGAGAATAAATATAAAATCTTAATGTCAGAGAAGAAAAACAAAATAGAGAAGGGAATTGAGGCAGACCTGTTTGTTGGTAGGAAGCAAAACAAAGTAATCAGAGGCTATATGGTTTGCTGTTTTGTGTAGCTTGTGCAACTGTGAGTAATAAAGTAAAATATGCAAAAGGCCTTTCACTTGTACGAAGGCCCTATGTCAAATCTCTTTAAGCTGAAAGAAGTAAAAAAACCCTTTAATGTACTACTGAAAAGTCATAGAATTAAAACCAAATACTTCTGTCTTCCCAGCATGTGCTTGGCAGAGGTCAGCGTCCTCTCTGGGTACCAGGTCAGCATTGGTGTACTTCAGACAGACTGAAAGCAGCTCTAACTTCATCCTGCATGCTGAGACACAGTTGGGCTGTGGAAGTGTGCTGGACTTTCTGTCCTTCCACTGTAAAATTATTGAAGAAGGTGAGGATGTTCTATAGCAGCCTTACTTCCTATATAGCCATTTGATTTGGGTCTCTGAAAGAATACATCCAGGAAAGACAGAAAGATTGGGTGTGGTACAAAACTCTCTCCAAGCCTTGTAATCTATTTTATATAGTTAGTACAGAAAATAGTTTTAACTCTTACATTTTTCAGCCTAGTGCTGTGGACACCCAGTGATTTCTTAGAACTGTCTTTCATAGAAATCTCTCTTTGAATCCTTTGCTTTTGTTCACAATCCTGTATATGTAACCAGAGCTGTCGTGTGTCTCCACACCTGAAAGGCACCTGTAGACAACACTGTCATTCTGTATGACTTTTATTACAGGGTTAGAGAAACAAGAAAACAAGAAATAAATCAACAAAGACTCCCTGAAGGAGGGAGTGTATGTTTCTTCTCCCATATAGCACAGCAGGCCTGTGAATGCAGCTGATTTATAGAAATACAGTATATGGAAAACAAATTTGCTTGTATTTACCTAAAGCTGTTTTCATCAAATATTTTTGAATTGTCTACTTGATACATGAGATAGGCTGTACAATTTACAGAACTTGTAATTTGTTTCAATTAATGCGACCCCATGTTTAGCAGTAATGACAGAGCAACAGAAGGAACTCTGTGACCTCAATTGTATCTTATAGTTCTAAAGATTTGTTCTACACATGAAGAAATAAAATGAACTCAACTTAGATTATAACATCTTTGGGTTGGATATAAATACCTTAATGAACATTTAAAAAGCTATAAATGAAAGTTGAGTGCTTGTGACTGATACATAATCATTGTAAGACTTGAAAAATGTTCATAGATGAATAACAGAGCTAAAGAAACACACTGGAAGCTTAGACTAATGAAGCTGAGGGTTTACCTTAAGAAAAAAAAAATTAGTTTTTTTTTACAGGTTCTAATGTCTATAAGTAAAAGGCATCCTAAGGCCTGCAGGTTCATATTTCTATAACCTTATTCATTTAATGAGTTCTTTAGTGTTAAATGAAGACCTGTTTAGTGCAAATAAGTTCAAAAATTTTTCATTGCATGAAGTAAGATAAACCTTTAGAAAGAGCCGTTCAAGAGGAACCTATGTTGATCTTTGGCAATTGTGGTTTATAGACAGCTCTATATGACATGTAGGAAAAAAATTTCAATATTAAAGTACATAACTAAACAAAATATTAAATATTTAATATACAGAAGATGGATAAATGCAGAAGTGTTAACCATTAACATATATAGTGGAATGGACTAAATGAAATTTTAAAAGCTTTCCTTGCTATCTCTTACTGTTTTATAAATTGAAACAGAAGAACAGGGGATTTAGAAAAAATGTGAGAATATGTGCAAGGGTACGTTGGATAGAAAACTATTTCAATTACCTTCTGAGCATCTTTCTTTTGTCAGCTTTAACTTTAGAGCACTGGTGCTCAAATCTAATAAAAGGAAGAAAGAAAAAAAACCTACAACTTTTCAGAGAACAAGAATAAAGAAAATACCCGAGAATTGTAAAACATGTTCTCTCAGTTAAAAGAAGTAATCCTTTAAATTACATGAAGAATTATAAACCTGTACTGAATTTCCTCAGACCCTTGACAGAAAGACCCAGGTATGACTATTCAGCACCCATCAAGGTCAGTGAAAGACCCTAACGAGATGCCAAGAGTTCACTGAAGGAACAGGTTGAAGGAATTAACTCAAGTTTTGCTTTCCACAGTTACAAAACTCATAAAGAATATTGTTTTTTTGGAGTTGAAAGGAATCATGGAACTGGTTGGCAGATTTGTAATGAGGACCCTTGAGGAGGAGAATCAGCTCATTCTGTGGAGAGGTGAAGAAAATGTTCCCACAGACATAAGCAATGTGCTCTTGATGGAACAGAGCAGTTTTCTTCTGCCAGAAAATTCCTTCCAATTATTGGAGTGAGATGCATTCAGCAGTCGTTCCTCTAGACACTGATCACTCCCCATGACTTAACTTGGTGGTGTAGAGTGATGGAACCTGGACTGTAAAATGCAAAAAGAATAAAATCCTGGGCAACACAAAACATGAAAAACAGAAAAAGAGCACAGATATGCTATGAGGAGAATCTGATTGAAGACAGCCAAACTGCACAAATGCAATCAAGAAGAAGGAGTTCTCAAGGAGTCCTCCTGGTTTGCAAAAATAAGGATCATATTTGTGATGGAGAAGCAGC
This sequence comes from Hypocryptadius cinnamomeus, assembly GCA_013400635.1. NCBI lineage: Eukaryota > Metazoa > Chordata > Aves > Passeriformes > Zosteropidae > Hypocryptadius > Hypocryptadius cinnamomeus. The sequence continues at coordinate 3,078 of VYZP01070252.1, read as the reverse complement.
TGGAAGCCAGGCACACTATCTTAGAGCAGCAAAAATAAATCCAGACAGTTATTTAGAGACACTGGAATTACTGTCCCTTAGGTCTTAAAATCCCAGAGTATATTAGACATTATTCACTACTCTAAATAGAATGTGAGATTCTAAATTGAATATTTTGGCAGACTCTGAGTAAAATGAAGAGACCTGAATAAATGTTAGGATTAGTTTTAAGAAAATTCTCAGCCTACTCACAAGTTGGAACATAGAAATTGGACCCATTTTTAAAGCCTGAGATGTATTAATTATAAAAACTTCATATATCCCTCTTTTACCCTCCATTAAAATAATTAAAGTGTACTAAATGAGATGGCATTGTGTGAAGTTACATAAAAGAAAATTCTCAACAAAAGAGAGCCTTTTAAAGGCTGTTACCACTAAATGTGATTAAAGTCTGATTTCTTCCATCAGGACAGATGATGAGCAGCAAATTGCCTGCAGTACTTGCAAATTGAACAGAAAAACCTGCTTATTGACCACTTAAATTGTTTTAGAGCAGATTGATACATCTCAGTTATTTATGTGAAAAAATATCAAGAGAATAAGCCTCTCATTTACAAGAACTCCCAAGTGGTAACTGCCTGGAACACAGAAAATAATCACAATATCAATCCTCTACCCAACAGCACATAGATTAGATACAAGCATCTCTCGATAACATGCAGATTGAAAAGTGTAGCATAAAAGCAATTTTGAAAGTTAGGGTCAGAGTCTTCCACAAGAGAGCGGCTGAACATGAAAAACAAGTAACACTTTGGGGAGGCATGTTAGGTAAAACTGCAAATATATTTTAAAAACTAAGGCAGCATTTTGAGCAGTAATTTTCTGAAACCACAGGAAAGAAAGTACAATCTTGGACGTCTTTTAAAATAAAAAAAGATTAAGCTTGACACATTTCTGATTAGCACATTGGGAACTAATCCTGCCTGTGTCATGACATAATGCTCAGCATTCCTAACACATAAAAAACCTCCCTCATTCTACCATCTGCTACAAAGCTTATCAAGTTCAGAACAGTATTGCATTATTAGCCAATCTGCTAAAGGAATCATTGTTTTCCAGCAGAGAGAGAGTTTATCAGTTCTTAAAGCTTTATTTTGCCATTTAAAAAAGAGAAGCAGCTGGAATTTGTCTGAAATTGCAATTCAGATGATTTTTGTCCTAATTAAAATACCTGTACAAGGTACATAAGGAATGAACATCTGGAACATATTCCAAATGTGTTATTATTTTACTGCTGAAAGATGTAGATTGATTTAGTCTCAAACACTGGTCTTCAATTAGTATGTAAATGGATAGATAGATAGATAGATGATCTAGTTGAACATGTTCCTTCTTATTGCATTGAAGGTTGGACTAGATGGACTAGGTCCCTTCCAAATGAAACCATTCTGATTGGATGGAAGGACGGACAGACGGATGGAAGGACGGACAGACGGATGGATGGATGGACGGATGGATGGATGGATGGGTAAAATCTGTAGTCCTTCTCTGTGGCCTTACTGAAGTCACTGCAACCACCTTCATGTCACTGGGAACATTTGGAGAGCCATCTCAGGGTACCAGAACTGTGGAAGAACTGCACCCCATGGAAGGGACCCAGGCTGGAGCAGTCAGTGAAGAACTGCAGCCCATGGGGAGTACTCCTGTTGGAGAAGTTGATGAAAGACTGTCTCTTGTGGGAGTTACTCCGTGGTGGAGCAGGGGAAGAGTGTGTGGAGGAAGGATCAGAGGCAGAGTATGATGAACTTGTCACAACTCCCATTCCCTGTCCTCCTGTGCTGCTGTGGGGGGAAGAGTTAGAGAAGCAGGGAACAAATATGAGCCCAGGAAGAAAGGAAAGATGTGGGAAAGTCTTTTAAGATTTAGTTTTTATTTCTGACTCCCCTATACTGATTTACGTGGTAATAAGATAAAATCATTTCCTCCAAGTTTAATCTTGTTTTGACTGTGATGGTGACTGGTTCTTGACCTCTCTCTGTCCTTATCTCGACTCATAAACCTTTATCTATATTTTCTATCCCTGTCCAGATGAGGAAGTGACAGATCAGTTTTGGTGGTCCAACACCACGTAGATATTAGGATTTCTAGTGTGTGCACTGTTTGTATTATCACAGTCAATCAAACAGTGGTCTAATAGGCCTGCAAGCACCTTTATTCAGGAGTGGGTAACTTGCAGTATGCAACTATTTAAACTCTGGGAGGTTTTTTTCTGTTGAGCCTGAGAAAGTTTCTCTGCCAGTTACAAATGATAGGAAAGACAGGTTTATGTGAACTAGTCATTTTAGATACATGGCAATATATATATATGGACACAAAAGCTTTTCAGATAGAAATTATCTTTGGTCTTGATATTAAAAGAATTGCTTTCTCTTCCTCCTCCCAAGTGTTAGAGAAGCAACTTTATAAAAAACTTCTCAGAAATGTTTCTGTTGAAAATGTTTGCTATTGTGCCTTTGCTACAGAAAAAAACTTTTAGTTTGTCATGTTCCTCCCTGGACATCCCCAGGTTTGAGAGCAATAATTTTGTCAGAAGATGATCAGGAATGGGATTCATTTTAGATAATTTCAGTCATCCAAATCTAGGGCAACTAGTCTAAGCTAACTGCCTAATCTCCCTGTGCAAGTCAGGAATAGAAAGGAAAAGGGGCGCAGTGTTCCTCATCCCATCTCTCAGATGCTGTTTCGGGTGGG
>VYZP01070249.1:0-22823 GCA_013400635.1 Hypocryptadius cinnamomeus | reverse complement strand
AAAAAAAAAAAAAAAAAAAAAAAAGAAATTGTCAAGAAAGTGTGTGGCAATGATGCTGATGACATTTTCATGTTCATCTTTGTACATTACTGCAATCACATAGAATATTCTCAGCTTGGTCTGCAGGCTCATTTATTTCCTAATTTGGCTTTGAGAAGGAAAAACCTACAAATATTAAAGCTAAAACAAAAAAAAAAAAATAGAAAACTGGGCTTAAAGATGTTACATTTTTCTTGAGAGTGCTGGTGGATAGACAAGATGAAATGTTAGATGAATAATTCTACTTCAAAGGACAGCAAATTATTTGCAGGGGTTAGGAAGCGATGCCAGACTCTTTCTTATATTTTGTGGGGGAAATATCAGAATTATTGGGAATAGGGGCAACATTTTTCCATGTTTGGGGAGCAAGGACACCAGCCCAAGGGGAAGTGGAGTATTACCTCCCATGGATCCAGGACATCCCATGGGGGTTTCAAAGGGAGATAACAGCATAATTTCCATATTTCCACAATTTCACAAACCCACAGGTTTGGTGTTACAAAAGGAAGAGCTCTGCTGCCTCCAGGAGCAGGTGGTCAACACCTCCCAAAACAGCAGCACCCAGTGTTGGGTTTCACACCCCAAACAATTGGCTGACTGTTAGGAAATGGGTGAATGTCAATTCTTTGACATTGTTTTTCTTTTTTTGCCGAGGTTGGGATTAAATGTGTGAGATTGTATCTCTTGTTGGGACTCAGATGTTTATTAGTTTTTATCCGTGTCACAGTCTCACAAACCCTGAATTCTACAGCACGGCACTCTAACAAACTGAAAATGGAGCCCCATCTCTCTCTCTCCAAGGCCTTTTAAGGATAAACTGCCCAATTAAGAAATTACACCTAAATTATTTTTACCTTTAACCCAATAACAACCACCCATGGCCCACAATGGGGACTTTTTATCCAATTACACAAAACCACCCAAACCCATGGAGAAGGTGGAGAAGAAGGAGCAGCCTCCACCCTAAAACCTCCATCTTGCTTTATATATATATTACTGTATTCTAAACTCTTAAACTCTGAGTTTCCCACCCTGTGATATCACACACTTCTATTCAAACTCCACACCCACAATCCCAGTTCCATCATTCCATTTTGGAAGCTTCTCCAGGGTCTCAGGTCAATGCAGTGTTCTCCTGGGGGTCAGTGCCTGGCAGCAGAAAGTCTAAAAATTCTACATTTAGAAAGTCTAAAATTCTCACTAACCGTGGTTCCACCAGCTGAACTGATGTGATCCCAGCCCTGCATCCTCAGGACAATTTCAGTGCAGGGCCAAGGCCTTTTAGTGCCATGGTGGCACCCTGGCATTTTGGCTGCCAGGCCTAACAGGGAGTGACTGGCAGCCTTAATGATCAAACAATATTCCAAGCTGAGCCCATGCCTTGCAATAACTGAGCACTGCTCCTGGGATAGCTCTGGGAATCTTCAGTGTGAACAAAATGAGTCCTGCAGTTTTCTCATTTAATTAAATTTAAATCTATGGGGACTGGCAGTGCATGGCTTGGGCTTATGGTTTTTTTGTTAGGTTTTTTTTTTTTTTTTGAGTTGTTCTTTGCAGCTTAATGTCGTTGTGAAGTAGTTTTTAATCAACAGACAGTCTCAACTGGAAGTGGAGCTGACACCTCGTTACCTTTAAAGAACGATTTTTATTAATTGCAGCACTAAGTACAGGGGAAATAGCCAGGATGACATGTAGTAAAAAACACCAGACAGTAGCACAGGGTGCAAAAGCATTTCAGCATTTCCTCTTATGGGTTGTACCTGTGGTTGTCTGGATTTGTTTATGGGAAGGGCTCACTTTCACCTGGTTTTATTGTTGCAACCCAAATTATTAAGGGGTATTTTCTCCACCAGGCTGAAACTTGGGAGTATTTTAGAAACATCTGCTTTCTAAAATACCCCAGACATTTGTGAGTTGAAGGGAAGCTGCTTTCAGTGCTGTTTTATGGAGAAACACTATTTCTATGTGGTGGAACGAGTTGTAAACACAGATAAAGATACAGATATAAATATAGAGATAAAAAAATACCTGCAACTCATGAGTTTGTAGTTTTTAGTTTTTAAAACCAATTTCTGCTGAACTATTCCTGAACTGTCGTGCTGAGCTGTCCCTGCCCAGGAGCTGTGCAGTGCCACAGCACAGGGAATGGAATAATTCATGTACATTAACACAACATTAGTCAGGAAGGTGCTAATTGCTACATCCAGCACCCTTTAAGTTTAGCTTTTCCTAGCATAACCTGGGACTTTTTTAATGTAATACAGCTCTTTTTAACCTAGGGAAACCCTCACAAAATATCTCCCAGATACAAATTTGGCTCTGTAACAAGATTTTCAAAACCCAGTGTGCACAGAGATGCTTGTTAGGAATCCAGACAAGGTGACAACACATCTGACAGTTCATTGCCACTTCTGGGCTGTCCCCTCTCTGTGCTGTCCCCTGTCTCATCTCTTATTTACTAATTACTCATGCTCACAGAGCCACAGACTGGTTTGGGATGGAAGGGACCTGAAATCCCATCCACTCCCACCCTCTGCCATGGCAGGGACACCTCCCACTGTCCCAGGTGCTCCCAGCCCCAGTGTCCAACCTGGCCTGGGACACTGCCAGGGATCCAGGGGCAGCCCCAGCTGCTCTGGGCACCCTGTGCCAGGGCCTGCCCACCCTCCCAGGGAGGAATTTCCCTTTAATATCCCACCTAACCCTGCCCTCCATCAGTTTGAAGCTGTTCCCCCTTTTCCTGCCACTCCATGCCCTTGTCCAAAGTCCCTAAACAGATTTTGCCAGCCAGACCCACTGCAGTGAGAGGCAAAAAGCAAAACAAGGGGATCTCCCTGGCCCTCCTGCTCCTGTGAAAAACATGGAAAGCTCCTGATGGTAACAGAAGGGAGGAGTGGTGAACCTGGGAGGAATCAAGAACCACAACAGTGAAATCAAAGAGTGACAAAAACTGAGAGGAGCAGGAGGAAATGGAGAGGAGTGGGAATTCGTGGCTGCTGACAGGAGGGGTGCTGGAGGTACAGACAGAAAGGAGAGGGAGAAGGGAAGGAGCCACACTCTGCTCTAAAGAAAGATAAAAAACCCCCATAATAAAAATATCTGTGGAGACACCAGGTAAAACAAAGCTTCCCAAAACTACAGGAAAGGGTAATTAGAGACTTTTACCCCCTGCAACACCTCCAAGAACCAGGCAACTCCTTCCTGAGTTTTAGGGTTTGTTTAACAAATATCTGTGATCTGTGTGCCAAACCACATCATCCCTCACAAGCAGAGGGGTAACAGCTTCCCACTTGGGCTTCCTAAAGTTAAATTGGCAGCAAAACAACATCCTTCCCTATGGGAATAAATCACACTGACTCCATTTTCTTCATGGTGGAAAAAGGCCATTCTTTATTCACATTTTTATCCAGTTTTACAGCCCTGTGTGTGACTCCCATTGCTCAGCAGCTTTCTTGCCAATCACTTTATTGGTCAGTAACAAGTTGTTATTCTGTATTGGTTGGTCACTCCAACCCCGGTGTGTACGTCCTGAAAAGTTGTTTGTGAGAGATAGTTTTCATTTTTCTAAGGGTGTAAAAACAGTTTCTACAGGTGCAGGTTGTTTTTTCCCCAGGAATAGATTGTTATGTTAATGAACTGCTCACACCAGGATTGCTTCCACATGGGAATTGCAGAGGGCTAGCTTGACAAGGCCAGGCACTGATTCCAGGAGAGCAGGATTGATTTTATGAGGCCTTTCTTTATGATTTTTCTGCCTCACTGCAACACTTCCCTCTTCACTTTGTTCCTCCCTGCTCCTCCTGCAAGGCTGGGAGCTCCAGCATTCCATGGGAAGCAGGGATCTGGTTATAAACAAGATAAAGGGAGGGATTAAACTTTTTTTCCCCCCCTGGCACTTCTTTAACTTGTAAAGGAGAGTTTGGACTCCCTCATTCCACGCCCTTGTTGTGCTCAGAGCCTTTTCCAGTGGAGGCCTCGTGGCTGCTCATCAGGAGATTTTGCTGAGAGACAGAAACATCCAATTTGTTGTTCCTCGTGTGTCCAGCCCCCAGGCTGGCTGTGTTTGGGCAGCTCTGCTAAAGATCCCTCGGTTAGGAAATTATTCTCTGTGTGTGGGAAGAAGAACATGGATTTTATGTTCACAAAAAACCTCTCAAAGTTGTTTCTTTTTTGCTGCAGGGACAATCCCAAACTTGTGCTGTGGATGCTTGAACAGATGTGCCACAGCCAGGGCACCTCAAGGGCAGCACCCAGAATTAGTCAGAAGAGGGTTTTTCTCCATCTGCTTAGGAATAAACACCTGATTTTAAAAAAAAATCTTCAATCAATAGCAGTTAATACACTACAAATCAAGGATTAGAGTCAATATTTAATGACTATATTACAGAGCAGGGAGAACTGGATCAAAATGAAGGTGGCAGGACACAGTGGAAAAAACAGAAACTTCCCTTGTAATGAAAGGTGATGTCTAAGAGCATAAACCCCTGTGATGTGATTTAAAATCCTGTGAGTGACTTTCCAGGCTAAGGAATGCCTGAATTGAGTGGTTTTGTGTGGGATGCTGCTGCTCTTTCCATACACATTTTCTATTTCTGGCATAATACATAAATCAATGTCACAACAGAAAGGGAAAATGATGCACACTTAAAGCAAAACATCAAATTACCTCTTTATGGGCTATCTGCTTCTTAGGTATTATTTAGAAAGCACAAAATAAAATAGCAGAGTTGTTTTGGAGCTGCCTGCAGCACAGGAAGGGAGGAGACAGATTTCACAGGGATGAAATCTCTGCACTCACACTGGTGATCAAACACCTCTGAGCATCACCTTTGTGCCTTCTGCTTCCAGGGAAATGCAGAATTCTCTTCCTTGAACAATAGAGGACAAATCCACCTCAGGATTTGCTTCCCACCATGCAGGGAGAGCAGGAAATACCTCCAGCTGAAGTCTGGTGAGGGGAACAACTCTGACTTTGCTGTGGTTTCTTGGGACACTCACAAGGAAGAACTTGGAAATCAGCATTTGATGGCTCCAATATGAACTTTAATAAATTGCCTGAATCTCTGGGAATTCTTATTGTGATAGGGTCAAATAGATAAGAGCCATATTTTTATGGATATAAATTCCTACATTTGTAATATTCACCTAATCTCTTGTGGATTTTTTACTTGAATAAAACACACACATAAATAAAAGTTCTTGTTCACAACAAGCTTTGCAGAAAATGCCTGTCTTGTGCTGAGTGTGGGTTGATGGAACATTGCCTGGCCAGAATTTTTCCTGCAAATGGAACCTTCTGTGCTTTCTGTCCATTCTATCCACCCAAAGCAGCCAAGAGGAGATAAGAGCACAGATTTGATACCTGATCATATCAGACATAAGAGACATTCATCCAGGGAAAGCCCCAAAAAAGACAAAGGATTGCTCTGATATTGTCTAACCTGTTATGGATGAGTGGGAAATGCAGTTTGTTCTGTGGGAACACTTTTTTCTACAATACTCCCAATAACGAGGGGAAATTGTTCCACAACACCAAAAAAACCAGCACCAAAACCTGCCCAGGACACCATTTCTGGAATATTTTGGACCAAATTTTCTTAGCCTAAGGTACCAATGTTTGCAGTTCTACCCTGACTCCTTTAGGAAGGATTAATAAAGAGAGCATGCTGCCCATAATTCACTTTTTAAAAAAAATGTCATTAGAAATAAATGGACTTTGAAAAGAGTTTCAGTAAAATATAGCACTGTCAGCCTTAGGAAAGTTATTTTGGAACAAACATAATAATATATTTAAATATAGAGAAAAATCACTTAGTGAGATCTGTTTCTTTCCTTACTGTAAGAAATACAATTTTTTAAAGGTATTTGGAGCCTGATATCTCACCTCCTCACCCTTTCTCCCCTGCTTGTCCTTCTCTTTTGTGAGGATGATAAAAGCTTCACCTGCCACAGCTCCATCCTCTTTAAGCCCAGCCTTGAGGTTTAATCCATTGTAGGCCTAGTTCATAAAAAGGGTTTTACCTCTCTCTTTCCTAAAAGAGAGTCCAAGACATAATCCAATTATCAACAGTATATGGCTGTTATAGCTGAAGACTTTCAGTTTTGTTGGAAATAATTTTTGAATGGTGTTAATATCAGGGACAACCAAGTTTCCTATGAAGAGAAAAGGGATTTATTAAAAAATAGGATTTAAAAACTGTCCCAAAAAAAGGTGATTTTTGCTGTCTCTTCTGAAGTAAAAATGTTGATAAAAATGTCTTTCAGTTTTATTTCTTCAAGCAGAAAACAGCAATAAAGAAAACTGCTGCTTTTTCTATTATAACAAATTCAAGGTTTCATGAATGAATTTAAAATAAATAAATTTAAAAATCTCACACCCAGGCACTAAACCCAAATAAGAACACGCTATGTTATTTTCAAAACTGTTCCTGTTATAATCCAATGGCAATTAAAGCTATATATATATATTTGTGTTAATTTCAGAAACAAGGAAAAGTTGTTTCCCCTTGCTTATTGGTGCTTGTGCACATTCCTTCTGTTGGAAGTTAATTTGCAATTATTGTGAGTTTTGGAGTAGTCTGGGGGGAGGTGCAGAGGCAGCTCTGTCCCTCTCTGTAAATTCCTTTTTTTCCAGGCTCAGCATCTGTTGCTAAGCTCTAAATACACAACAAAAATTTCAGGTAATGCTTCCCCATCCATGGCAAGGCTTAATTTGTTTTCACATTCCAGAATCTCTCCTATTATTTAAAACACCAGGTGACTGCGTTGCTAATCTTGCAGTTGACAAGTGGCCTTCCTCCCCTTTGAGAATGCAAAAATTCTTCTTCCAAGCAGCCCTAACCCCAAGCAAAACTTCTCAAGGATGGGAGTTGTGCTGCTCCTTCTGCTCTTAAATAAATACATAAATAAATTATAAATGAGCAGGGCCTTTAAATAAATAAATAAAACTGTAGGACCTTAAAATAATTAAACAAATAAATAAAATAGAACTGTAGGACCTTAAAATAAATAAATGAAACAGCAGGAGCTTAAAATAAACAAACAAACAAACAAACAAATAAATAAATGACACTTTAGGACCTTAAAATAAATAAATGAAACAGCAGGACCTTAAAATAAATCAATAAATAAATTAATTAATTAATTAAAAAATGAAACTTTAGGACCTTAAAATAAATANAAATGAAACAGCAGGAGCTTAAAATAAACAAACAAACAAACAAACAAATAAATAAATGACACTTTAGGACCTTAAAATAAATAAATAAATAAAGCAGTAGAACCTTAAAATAAATAAATAAAGCAAGCAATAGGTGCTTCCAATCTGATCATTAGCACTTAATAGCCTTAAAATATGTTTTTCCTTCCAGTGGAAAAGGTAAAACCCTCTCCTGTGATGAGTAACAAAGGAAGTGTAGTGGAAGCACAAGAGAGGAAGGAGTTTCCAGAGCCGGTTGGTATCTGCAGCAGAGATCTCGACTCAGTGGCTAATTGCTAATTCGGTGGCTAATTGCTCAGCATCACGTTCTGCCACACACACAAATGGGGCTCCCCATGTCCCAGCTCCCTTCCCCTCCCGCATCCCTGCCATTATTTTATCCCAGCTGCAATCTGGAGCAGGCAGGAGCGGCCTCCCAGCACCTGCAGAGTGCTCAGCTGCTTCCCCTGCAGCCCCACAANCTCATTGTCCCCTCTGGATGCCCTCAAGTGTCTCAAAGTCCTTCCCAAACCGAGGGGCCAGAGCTGGACACAGCACTCAAGGTGTGCCCTGCCCAGGGGAACAGTGACCTCTCTGCTGGCAGTCCCTCTGTGACTCCCCTCGGTGCCACCACCCCTGACCTCCCATGAAAGTTTAATAAGTGTCCTTTTGTCCCCATTATCATGTGTGGAACATTGTGTCCTCAGCCTGGCCAACCAATTTATTTTATAAATTAGCCGTGCTGAAACTCTGCAAAACTTTGGGATGGCCCTGAGGGTTTTGGGGCTGTTTCAAGGAGAATTTCCAACAACATTTTCAAGGTCTGTGTTCTGCACCCCAAACATTAAAAACATTTAAAAGGAGCACAAGCTACAAGCATTGCAGGTAAAACAAGGCGGAAAAACCTTGCCAGCTTGCTGAGCATCAGTGTGTTCAGATAAATCTGGGAGTCTCTGTATGGCAATTTATGCTCCAGCAGCCACTGCATAGAAAAAGCTTTTGTATCCAATTTAAAAACATGAATGTTCCATCCTTACCCTAGAGCTTAAAGACAATTTACAGAAGTAGGGCACTATGAAGTATTGCCACAATAAACACTTGTTTTACTTCCCTTTTACAGCAAAAATTAGGGGAACACTGCAACCCTTGTCAAGCCTTAAAATATGTTTGCAATAAAATAGAAGCCATTGGCTTTCTTTAATTTCAATGAGTTTCTTCATTATTCAAAAGCCTCTTTAAATCTTTCATAGATTCAAATCTGGTTTTTTAAGAGGAAATACATAATCCTTCAGTAATTAATCTAAGTGTCTGGCTACTAAAAAAATTGGGTATTGATGGTCCCCCTGTATTTTTTTCATGGAGGGAGAAAGCATTTTAATTCCTCAAAACTTGCTTATTGGTTCCTTTCTGTTGGCAGGAGTTGGAATACATTATAAAATGCTTTTCTGGTAATACCCTTCCAGAATTAATGAAGGAGCACCTAATAGCTGGTTACTATGAATTAATTAGAGATTCATCCTGGTGGCTGGAGATATACTTGGATGTGAAAGAAAGTTCATAGAAAGTTGCTGTTTATTTACCCACACAGAAGTTCTTTAGTAAAGACTGAGGGTACAGTGAGTTAATAAAGACAAGAATAATCATTTTTATATTTTCAGTGAATGAAAGGAATTCACTAGATGTTAAATAATACCTAAATACTATGCAGAGTAGCTCTAAAATAGCCAGGCTGGACTATTTTAATTAACAAGAACAGCACTTCACTGCATGATTAGTCCCTCTGAAAACAACAGAAACAGAGGATTAATGTCCAGCAATGAGACTGTATAAATTCAGACCTTTGGACCCTTTGAGGAAGAGGCCCCTGGATTTCAGGAGCCTGTGTTTGGTACTTTGGGCACAGCACGGACACCAGGGGATGGCTGGAGGTGGAGAAAGATTTCTCTCGTTGGCATAAAAATCAGTGAGTGGAATTACAGCTTCATCTGCTGCTGTTTGTGTGATAAGGGATGGACAGAAGGTGTCTTCTGGCTGTGTGAATGAAAATAATGGAGAGAACTGGGAATCTGAGAGAGGATTTAGGCAGAAAACCCTGGTTCAGCTCACCCCAGTCACTGCAGAGTGAAGGAGAGAAAAGTCTTTTCATGTTCTGCAAACCCTGAGCTGGGTGGGCTTTGGGCAAACAGACACTTCCAGGTAACTTTTGATGAGCACAATTTCAAAGTGATGCAGACATGGAAGAGTTGTTGATGTCTTTGTATGAAGAATTAGCTTTAAACAGAGGGAGCAAAGGAAAAAAAGTCAAATAAAATAAAACCAGAAGAAATCTCAGTATGGAAGTTGACAGAAACTTGGATTTTAGTAAAGCATTTGACGCTGTCTCATGAAATCTTAATTGAAAAATTAATTCAAGTCAAATTGGCTGCAGACAATGGTGTGTGGGTTGAATATTGGCTAAAGCACAAATGAGAAAAATGCTGATAAACAGCGGGTAACAAGATGGGTGGAAATGTCCAGTGGGGTAACATGCACTAATTGTTAATCTGAGTTTACTTTATATCTTCATTAATGGCTTAGAAAAAAGATATAATCAAGATCATAATTAAATACACAGATTATGCCCATCCTAGAAGGTTTGTAATGTCAATAAGGAGAGTGAAATAAAAAAGGATTGATAGGAAACATGGATAAAACATGTCCCAAATAGATTCATCAAGGGAAGAAAATTATTTTACTGCAAACACAAAACCAGCACAAAGCAGAGTAACTCAAAAGATGAACAATAATTTATCTTTTAGGGAATGGAAGAGTGGCAATGGATAAGAGAGCAGAAGGATGCTACAGGAATTATGAAAAATAAAATGCAAGGTGAAGATCCAGTGCCCTTTGCATCCAGTGGAAGTGCAGCCATGGACTTCAAAGGGTTTTGGACATGGCTGGCAGTCCCAAAGCAGGGATTATCTGCAACCTTCTTCTGGCCAATGCATGAAGCCATAGGAGATGCTCTCCCAGAAAGATGTTACATTGGCAGCAAATCAGAGAGGAGACAGAATAAAAAATGAAGGGGTTTTGTGAGAACTGAAGTGGGAAGAAAAATGAAGGGGATTAAGCAGCTATAATTTGGCCAAATAAGGAATAAGCAGGAGCACAATAACAGCTTTCAAATGTCTGAGGACCTAAGCCTGTATAAAGGATAATAATTATTCACTCTGTTACATGGCAGAAGGAGTTTAACAGGTGAAGGGAATATATTATGAGGGAAGAAAGACATTTGATGTAAATATCAGGAAATGCTGCATATTAAACTGTTGAATAATAGAGGAGATGGAAGTCCTGTGGTCTGGGATTTCTGAAACTCAGATTGAGTGCCAGCTATTGAAATGCAGAGAGGAACCTTTTCAATTCCCCAGGACACCAGGAAATGCATCAGCCTTGAAAAGATTGGGATCTTCTCCCGACCTCTCCCTGTGCAAGCTCCATGTGTTTTAAAGCCCACACCAGGAGATGCAGAAATATCAGAGCATAAATTGTTCTTAATAAGGAATAAACACTCATGTCTTCTGATTGTGCAATCTTCTCCCACCCCTGTCTGACTGAGATCACAGCCTTTTCTCAAATCACAGCCTTTTCTCAAGTCAATACCTTCAAACTGCTTCATTCTGCTCAGGCAAAAATAAAATGCTTTACTGGGGTGGGAAATGGGAATATTCATAGAAGTAACCCCAAGATTTATTAGCAGAGGATATTTTTTACCTCAATTTGTCTCAGAATACTCTTTTTTTTCTGCTAGAAATACTGTCTAGAAGTGCTATAAGACTTATTTTCTGGAGTTTTTCTTCTTTGGCCTCACTTTTTTCTTAGACCTTTAGATTCTGAAATGACTGACTACACTGAAAACCATTAGTGAATTTGTTTGTTTGCATGTGCCCACTCATTCACAGAGCAAAGAGTTTGACTAAAAACATTAATCAAAGACAAAAATACAAAAATCTGACTTTTATTCCATCACGCAGTCCATGATAGGAAAGAGAGCTATTTCTATCCAGCAATTCCTGCCTTTTTCCACCCCCTGCATTTTGGTTCCCAGCTCTCCACCAAACGTAGGAAGCAAAGGCAAATTTCAGATGGTAAATCAGGAAGGCTTTTTTTTTCCATATCAGCGTGAAAAAGGCAATTTTAAATACAACTAAATATTTGTAAACATGGGAAATGGCAGTTCTCACTTGGTGTAAATGATCCCAAATTTATTCATTTTGATTTGAGCATGACTGTTTACACTGGATATTTCAGTGTGCGGTAAATTACAGGACTTCACTCACTTTAATACCAGTTTTAATGATCAATAATGAGCTCAGTCAACACTAAATCAGTTTTTACACTTTGGACACTGCTACAGTCTGTGGTAGAAAACATTAAAAGTACTTCTTGGCCCTTTCTGTCTTGATTTGATACTAATGCACAATGAATTGCAGATTGAGGAAACACTAGAGAAGGCTTTCCATGTCTTAGTGTAAATCAATAGATTTTATTACGGCACAACAAGTTTTGTACATCTGCAACACCATAAATTTATGCCTGGAAAAAAAATCAACATGTCCTGCTCTGCAGAAATCAGAGATGAGAAGCTGAATATTCAGTGTCAGTAGAGTGCTGCAGGAAAGGCAAGGACACAACACCTGAAGGCAAAAGCAGGACAGGAAGGAGTAAAAGCAGGGAAGAGGTGGCAGCTGTCCACAGGGCATTGCTGAGCCCTTGATTGGAATAATCTATTTAATTCTGCAGCCTAATTTCCAGGCTGATCCTGAATACACAAAATATCCTGAAAAAGGAAGGTGGGACCCCTGGAAAAGATATTTTATGGAGAGAAAGTCATGAAGCTGAGTGTATTTGGTTTGTGTGAGTGTGGTTTAGGGGATGACTTCCTTGAAGTCAGGGAAGCACTGATGTGAGGAATCTTGTAATAATAAGTTATTAAAAGCAGTAACTCTCCTGATCCTTACACAAACTCTGAGAGCAGCACTGGCATCAGTGGAGCCCCACAATTGTGGGAGTCAAAGCTCCTGGGGGGGTTCTGTGCTGGTTTCTCCTCAATAAATGCAGTCACTGCTCTGATTTGCACTTGCTTGAAAAGACATTCAGGATCAGAACCAATTCAGACTCAAATTAAATTGAGTCTTGGATATATGCACAAATTATAAATACCTTGAAAGAAACAGATTAAGGATTAAGGCTGGTTAAGTAAAGAATTAGCTCAAAATTAAAGGGGAAACAATACATAAACCATGGACTGTAAAATGCCCTGACATTCCTGAAAACCAAGATTCTGTATTTCTACACACTTGTATTATGAACCTTAAAAGCATGAATGTGTTTTATTCCTTGCCAGGTTTGTTCCTCTACTTGGAAAACATTTATTCTGCTTCTTGTTTACACTGAATTTAGAATTAATGTGGCTGTTCTGGTTGAGCAAAAACAACCTTGACTTGTATGAGGCATCATTTTATCATGCCCAGATATCTTGTGTAAAAACATAACACGAGCAGAGTTCTCAGAATTAAGCTGGTTAATAATTACTATATAAACAGGTCAAGGATCAAGAGAGACAGTAAATTCTTGTGAAGTGTGTGTAGATTATATTTCCAAATTACAATACGGAAAGGCAGAACTGTCTTAATGTGCACAGAAAAAGTCAGATATCCAGAGGTGAAATATTGTGGTCTCAGGGAACATTTTTCACACACTAATAATCAAAATAAAAATGCCAGTAGTTAGTTATATGAAATAATGCACTGTTGGCATTAGTGAATTATTTCTTAGGTGCAGTAATATTTACTGAAAAACTACACAATCCAAGCCACATTTTCTTATATACTGTAGAAATAAACAGAAATCACAACTGAGAGACTCCAGTCTGGTTTTCTGATGAGTTTTTCAAGCTCAAACCCATTTCCCTGGCCCAGCTTTCTCCCAGAGCCTGCTCAGACACTGCTCCCATCACCTTCCCCAGGATTTCCACAGGGGAGACTCCTTTGGGGTCCCTTTAGCTCTTTTATCTCCTCCAGCCTGGCTTTGAACATTTCCTGAGGGTCACCCCCTCTTCAGCTTTGGCCATGGTCACCTTTGAACCTTTTAAGACATTTAATGTTTCATTTCATGGGATCAAGAGCATGATAACAACTCCTTAGGCTGGGAGTGGTTGTGTAAGCAGCTGGAGCCAGCCAAGGCTTCTCTCCTGATGAACAACTTGGGTTGTTCTGGGTGGCCAAAATTCAGGACTAAATAAATGGCTCAGACTCAGGGTTTTGAAATTCAGATGGTAAATACACTCAGGACTGGGAATACAACCAGGGGGACACGTGAGAGTGACAACACTGCAGATCTGATGAGAACTGAACGGTGGAGTTTCTTCAACTGGAATTATTTTTCAGACATTTTCTTTCTGGAGGTTTTCTAATCAATTAATTTGCTCACAGAAAATAATATTAAATAAAAACCAAACTCAAAACAACTGTTTGGGGCTTTTTTTTGGTCAGAAAATGGGAAGTGGAAAAGGAAGTAGTTCAATGCTCCAGCAGCTCCCTGAGCAGAACCAGCCCTTTCTCCCTGAGCTGATGTCCCACACTTGAACAGCCAAGCAATACCAGACATGAAAACAGAATAACTGAGTTATTCTAGATGTTAATGGTTCTTTATTTCTAATAAAAGCAATGTGGAATGTAAATTCCACTCAAATGACAAGTCAACCCCATGAATTAAAACTCCAAATGGTTTTATAAAACAATTAAATCAACACGTGTGTACTTTTTTAGGACCTTGGAAAGGATTTCAAAATAAATGCAAAACCCTGGTCCTATCAGTAGCTATAAAAAATATGCAATACCAGGGAATGGTCTCAGCAAAGTGGGAAAAGCACAGATGTGCAAACAGAGCTGAGCAGAAATGTGCGTGTGGCTCATTCACTTGTTTGCCAGAGTGTCGTTACTGCAGTACCTTATTTACAGATAAAAAATAGCATATCCTTGCAGTCATGTGGTGTTGCTGGCTCCTGAGCTTCCTGCTTATCTGACAGGTTAACCAGCAATTCTGGGCAGAGATTATTTGGCTACTTTGGCAGTCAGCTCTTGGCCCAGGGAAACTCCTTTATTCAAAGAAAGAAGCAGCCAGACGGGAAAACCAGCTCTAAAGGTTGGTGTTTTTCTGCTTCCTTTTCAGACCCAAGAGTGCTAAAAATGGGAGAGGTGGAAGTGCTGAAGTGATCAGACAGGCAGGTTGTGGTGAATAAACAAAGCCCTGCTGCCTCCCTACATTTCTGGGTAAATTTGATGCCACTACACAGCTCTGTCAGTGGGTGCAGGATGGGAGCAGCACAGCTGGAGGGGCCCCGTGGTGTCCTTTAGTCCTGAACTCGGCACTGTCCCCTCCTTGGTCCCATGGGGACTGGGGCTGGCAGCAGAGCAGAGCAGCTGGAGGGTGTTCAGGGCTGCAGTCAGCCCCAGGAATCCGGGAAAACCATGGAATTGCACCCAGAGCCTGCAGCAGCTGCTGCTGCACAGGACTGGCCCTGGCTTTGGGATTAAAGCAGGAAACTGGGGAGTTCCTTCCCTGTGGGAACCCCGAAAAGGAAAATTAACTGATTGCTGATGGGGGAAAATGTCGTGGTGTTGGTTCTTTCTAAAAGCAAAATAAATAATCCTAGAAGTATTTGGGTTGCAAGGGACCTTAAGGTTCATCTCTGCCATGGGCAGGGTTGACACCCACTGGAGTGGTTTGTACAGGAAATGCTCTGAAGAATGGATAAGCACTTAAATATGTTGCAATACTTTACAGCCATGTTTAAATACTGAGAAATCTCACCTTACACAACCCCAGAAAGGACATGCAAACACCTCTGTGTAATACTGGGGGATGCTGAGAGGCTCTACAAAATTCACAGGCACAGGGAAAGGCCAGGGGATGCTTTGCACCCAGCTTGTGTGGGGTCACCCCTGTGCAGAGGGGAACAGTGTACGAACAAGCAGAGCTGCAGAAGAGGAAGAGACATCATCTAAATCTAGTTTGGTCAAAAAAAATCAATGTCAACCTTACAACTGCACAGGAATATTGGAGAGACAATTAGCATTGGGTGGTGCAAACCAACAAGATCATGAAACTGCAAATATTCTTTTCTCTTTAAAGTGTTAGCAGGACATCAAGGTGGAATTGAAATATTTTCAAAGTTCATTGCTTGATCCCAGTGAGAGTTTCCCAATCACCAAAAATCCACCCATAATCACTGCACAGCCGTGCTATGGTTTGCAGCTCCTGCTCTCTGCTGATTCCACTCTCAGGTGTGTTACAAACACCAGAAGTGGAGCACACCCCTCTGAGCTCATCTCCTGCTCCTCCAGGGCACAGGAAGGGTGGGTGGCCAGAGGATTGATACTTCAGGAGTGGTCTCCTTTGTGCTGTGGCCGTGCCATGAGAGCAGCAAAGCTCAGACCCTGAGATTTGCCATCACTTCCAACCTGCTCCTTGCTTCTGCAGGAGAGGCTCTGAGATTTCAGGGCTGGGGAAGCTCCTCAGAGCCCCTTTGCAGATAGACCTTGGTCACAGCTCACCAAGGCTCTGCTGATACTGATGCTTTAGGACTTGAGCTTTTCTATTTCCATGTGTCTGTAACCCTGCAGCTCTTTAGTGTGTAACTCTGAACTCCACACCCAGTGTCAGCTGCTGCTTTCCCATTCTGGGCAGACACAACAATTCCTCTCCAGGCCTGGCAGTCAAGGACACCTCACTGCCTCAGGCCCCAGAGATGGAAACAAAAGTGAGCTGGGGGAGCAAACTGGGGGTCAGTGACTTCATTACCTGGAGCTGGAATTGGAGGATGGACCCCCAAAATGCAAATGGCCCAAACTTCTAAAAGTGTGAAAGCCGTGACCCGTGGTGCATTTTGGGTGCAGCCCCTGGGGGGCTTGGCCTGCCCTGGATGTACCTGAAGGGCCTTCAATAAACAGAACTGCTTCTCATTCCCTTCACTCTGGCTGGCCTCTGGTTTTAGGTAATTCTGATAAAAGGCATCGACACCCCAGAGCTTTTGCAGTTAAAAATTCCAATTATTAATGTAACCCCCCTGATAGCCCTGAGGAGTGTCTTTCTTCTTCTCCAGCTTCCTCAGGACACAGGAACTGTGCTCAGTTTTCCCCTTCCCTCTTCCCTTTTCTCTCCCAGCTGACCCCAAGGGCACCTGCAGCAGCCAGGGCTGGCACAATTAATTAAGTTAATCATTACCTGCTGCAGCTGTGAGGTCGATGCTGCAGGTAACCCAGCTGATTAACACCTGAGATCCTGCAGTGCTGCTTGGTTAAATCTTTGCATTCTTCCTCCTGGGATTAATGCCATTTTATAGATTTGTGCTCGGGTTTTTGGATCCTGGAGAAGCCAGGCTGCTCCAGAGCTTCTCATCTTCTCAATCTCTACATAAACTCTTTTCCATAAGCAGCACTCTTGTTTCACTGAGCAATAGCAGCAAATCATTGCATTTCTAAGAATTCTGAAAAATAAAGTTCCCAGGCTTTCCCAGCTGTAAAACCCTCAGAAAGGATTCTCTTCCCTTTTCTGCACTCGGTTTCTCTGGCAGAAGTGTAGCTGTTACACAGCAATTTTCTTTCCATGTTTTTAAAGTGGCTGATTTTAATTTGGATGTATTTTCCCCTGCAAATCCTTTCAGTCAATATGGAATTACATAAAGCAGCTTTTTGAAGAGAAATTGTATCTGGAGAGGTTTCCACTCTGTGTGTATGTATTTTACACAAACTATTTATTTTTTATGTCTTGGTGGCACTATCATTTTTGATGACCTGTGCTCTACCAGACTGACCTCAAAGACATAAAATGAAAAAAATGATGTACTGGTTTTGATCCTTCCACATCAAGAGTGATGCTTTCAAATAAGGACAGGGTGGACAAAGTTTACTTGCATGATGGGAGGAAAGTAATTTTTTTTTCTTATCCCCAAAAAGCTGAAAATAGGTTGGAGTGGCTTAGAAATGTATTTCCTTCATATAAGTGTAAAATGCATGTAGTGTATTTTACAATTTCTTCCCATTAAGGGAAGAAATTGTAAAATTTATAATAAAAAGAGATTTGTGTAGGTTTTTCTGGGAAGGGCAGTAAAGTTTCCAATCATGAGTGACTGTCAAATGCTCTTCCATAAAGGTTCATCAAAACTTCCCAACTGCTAATCTTGAATAGAAGGTGAATTCTTTGCATGTGCAACACAAAACCTGAAATAAAATACAATGATTGGCTTCAGCTCTCCATTATTCTCAAAAGGGTAAAAGTATTGTGTAAGTTGGGAAAGCTCCCAAGCACATTTTTAGAAAAATGAGGTGGTTTAGGTGTCCTCCACCAGGCAGCATTATTTATAATGCAAATGAAAATATTCCAGAGTCCCACATATCAATTTTGATTTTCTGAGATCATGGATGCATCAACTGACAATGGAAATTAAACTTTCAGCTTTTTTTTCTGTCAGTTCTTGCTGCTGTGGTGCCTATGAAAAACCACCTCCCAGAGAACTTTTGGGCTGGACTGACCATTAATCAGTTTATGTTCTGAATAGTGAGCATTCATCATATTCAGGATTTTTATCTTGTTTTATGTGCCCAGGATGTTTGAGTCAGGTTTCTCTGACCACTGTGCCCATGGCAGCCTGTCACCTTTTGGGACATGGCACAGCTGAAATGGTCAAAAAGGAGCAGAACCCTGTGTAAAACTGCTTTTACACTTTTCAGAGCTCTTGCTGCCCTGAAGACATTCCTGTCTGCTCCTTCAGAACATTTTCTATATTTTCTGTCTCATGACTGAAACAACTCAAAATCAAGAGGATGTGCAATAACACCAAACATTTATTTGGGCTTCATCTTTTTTGCCATGAAACACATTAACCATTTTGGGATGGTTTTGAAGAATAAGCAGATACTTTTACTGAGTTGTTTAATTTTTTTTAACAGCCAAACATCCACCTCTGAATCCATTAGTATCTCTATTGGTAGACTCATAAATCTTTATCTGAATGAAAGCTCCTCCACTGTTTTTTCCAGTTGGCTCCATTTGCTGGCTTATTTCCATGCTGAACATCTGCACACATTCGTGGTATCACTTAAACCTTCAAGACAAAGTTTACTTTGGATTTAAAGAATCTTTTTGATGCTATTCATTCTCACATAACAGCAACATTTTCCACAGCACCAGCATAGTTCCCAATTTTTAAAAAAAAAAATATATACAAGGGAAAAATATGTTTTATCTACCTTGCAGAGCTTCAGACTGGCAGGATGTTTAAAAGAAAAAAATGCCTTTGTTCTGATTTTTGAGAAATCACAAATAATACAGATTGCCCCTTTGGGATATTTCTAGTGATGTGGAACCACATGGAGATTGAGCTCCCTCCTGGTGTGCCCTGACTGTCTTGTGGGTGCTGTTACAATTTGGGGCACAGCAGCTCAGGAGCCTGAGCTAAAGCAGGCACGAGGATTTATTGCAGAAGAGAAGTGCAGAATATTTGCTGAGTAAGCCAGGACTTCTTGCATTATGCCAGGGATTTAAAGGGACAAAAAAATCCATCCCAGCAGCAAATCTTGGGGCACTCCACATTAACCTCTCTGTATGTCAAGAATTAGAACTTTTTTCTTCTCCTTTGTTTTCCCTATCTCACCAATGCATTTTAATCCATGGCAGAAAATTACCTTTTACCCTGCAGTTTTCAAATTTCCTTGATAGGCTTTGGGGATGGATTGGGTCAAAAGCCTTCTAAAACCAGCACTAGATGATCTCCTTCATATTGCTTTTATTCTGTGGACCTTCCTGATGGCACTCAGCAGACCTGTGGGGCAAGATTTTGAACGAGTCCAAAGGGAGGGCGAGGATTTCCCCCCCTTTCCCCACTTTGTAGATATTCTGGAGTTAAATATTCACATTTATCAGCCCATCTGAGACTATAAACTCGACACAGCAGCAGCTGCTTGTCGATAATTTAGACAGGAGGAAATCTGAGAACGTCCAACATATAATTACCCTCTTTGTGAAAGGACAGATTCACATCTCGGTGAAAGAGATGGACAGGAGCAGGCTCTGAAGTGCTGCTGTGAATTTCAGTAGCTAAAAAATCTGGTTGTATCCTTCGGGAGGCTATTTTAGGAGAGAAAAGCACTGTGCAGCACATAATCTGCTACTGAAGTTGTGCTCTACAAGCCAGGACAGCCCCGGCTCCCACCTGGGAGCTGAATAACCTGAGTTGTGTTCCTTGTGTTCTAACAACTCCTGGTCTGCTGTATTCCCACCGAGGTGCATGAAAGAAAAGGATTCTTCATCCTTCTTCTTTTCAAGCTGAGCTAAAAGCTTTTTTCCTTGGAGTGCTTTGAGGGAAGGTAGGAGATGGTGGGTGTTACATCAGCTGAGGAGGAAAGCACAAACGTGGAAACGCTCCTCAGCACCAGGGAAAAAGTTCAAGGGTAGTTGGGGAAGAATCCTAAAATCTTTGGGAATGTTAAGAGGAGAATAAACAATCTTAGTGATGTAAATTCAACTAAATCATCTCCAAATGTGACTCTCAGTAATGTGCTCTAAATCTAAAGATTTGGAGTCCTGGTTTGGGTTTATGTGGCGAGATAGTCTTATCTGTCATGCCACAAACCCCTAAAACTGGTTTTATCCAATTACCTGCATTTCTGAGGGAAAGAATCAGGATCCAGCCTTGAATCTTTGCCAGGTTTACTTTTTCCTTTATCACATGGGAGGCTGGCAGGTGGTGGGTTCAAAAGCAAGCCACAAGGAAGTTTTCCACGGCTCATGGAATTTTTCACATGGATCTGGCACCAGTTGTTCTGTACTACAAATGTTTACAAGGTTGCAAAAAGTGCTTGGATGAATTCAAGGAAGAAAAACCTCTGGGTGGCAACAGGAGACAAAAACATCACCTCTTGCTGACGTTCAGGTTTTTGTTGGCTAGGAAGTTTCACTTTTGTAATTCTGAGCTTGGCTGCTCTTCTACTTCTGCAAACTTCCCCAACACTTGGAGAGAGCCCAGGGCAGGCACCAGGATGGTCAGAGGGATGGAGCAGCTCTGCTGGGGAGAAAGGCTGGGAGAGCTGGGATTGATCAGCCTGGAAAAGAGAAGGCTCTGGGGAGACTTTGTGTGGCCCCTTCTGAAGGAGAGCCTGAAATAAGAGTGGAGAGGGAATTTTCGGAAGGACATGGAGTGACAGGGCAAGGGAGAATGGCTTTAAACCAAGAGAGGAGAGGTTTAGATGGGATATTGGGAAGGAATTCCTCCCTGTGAGGGTGGGCAGGCCCTGGCACAGGTGCCCAGAGCAGCTGTGGCTGCCCCTGGATCCCTGGCAGTGCCCAAAGCCAGGCTGGACATTGGGGCTTGGAGCAGCCTGGGACAGTGGAAGGTGTCCCTGCCATGGCAGGGGTGGCGCTGGATGAGCTTTCAGGTCCCTTCCAACCCAAACCATCCTGTAATTTTATAATTTGTTGATTTATCTTTGTTCAGATTCTGCATGGCCATTCTTGAATATTCTTAATTTAATGAAAACTGTTATTCCTCTTCTGCAATTAACACATCACTTTAGTCAGAGTGGGAAAGTAACTCTGGGTCATTCCACTGCCTGAGGTGCTCAGTCCTGTAGGAACAGATCTGCTTAGTTTAGCTGTGGTGTACTTAGAAAATGTGCAATGGGAAACCTGAAAAGATTGATTTGGTTTAGAAGTTTGCAAAAAAAAAATAAATAGGTTGGGTATAAACTATAAAAAAACCTGCCAGTTTTTGGGTGAGCTGTGCAGTGTTTACATCCTAAGGTTATGCTGATGGCTGATTTATTTTTATTTATTTTATTTTTATTGTTTCAGTCTCGCTATTTTAATACTTTTGGTTTTTCTGTTTATTTTTATTCTTTTGCCTACCCAAATTTCATGACCAGCAAACACTGCTGATGGCTTTCAGAGTCAAAATTGGGGGAAAAATACTGAGCTGTATAATCACAAGTGAAAATGAGTCTGAGGGAAGTGGTTTTCCAGGATTTCAGGGTCTTCCCAGACAAACTGCAGCCAGGAGCTGAGCACAGCTCTGTGGTGATGTGCATTGCTTAAGGGCAAGCACACAACCTGGTGGTTTCTGGTTATTCCATCCAATGCATCAGGATCTGCACAGGAATTTCCCTTCCCCAAAACCCAGCTCGTTGCCTGCACAGAACTGAAGCCTGTTTCATTAATTCATTTGTAAGGTTCCATTTTACCCGAGGTTTTCAGAATAAATAGAAACCAGCAGACTGCAAGGGCATATGCAAAAAAAGATGAAGTAACAGGTCCTTCCCAACATCCCTGATTCTGAAACCTCAAGGTGCTGGATATGTCTGAATTTTGCTTTCAAGATAATAACTAGAGGGATATAACTGAGAAAAAAAATCTTGCAATATGTACTATGAAAAATTTGGCGTAAAAAAAAAAGGACAAAAGGAAAGTGTGAGCAGAAAAAATTGGAAGTTTGCCTTGCTTTTTCTATTATGACAATGCCAAGCAAAGTATATAATGCGTTTTCACAGACTGAATATTCAGACACCAGTAATAATATTTATTCTATTTCTTGTGTGTCTTCAGGGTAAGTGGTGTTGGTCAGAGTGTAACTTCTGAGGTGACAGTGAAATGAAACGGGTGGCAAATTGCTCAGAGAAAATTTTCAAATAAAATTAATTACATTTTCTGTTTGCTTGGTTGTGAAGCACAGGCTGTGTGATTGCCAGCAATGCAGATGTGGGTGCTGAACAAAACATCTTACATGTTCAGTTCATTTTCTGATCATGTAGGATGGGACAAAAGCCACTGACTGTGACTAGAGGGGGGTTTCCAGTCCAGTGCTGGTGCTGCTCCTGACACTGGGCAAGGCTTTTTCATGGAATAATAGTTATAGAATGGTTTGGGTTTCAAAACACATTCAATTTCATCCAGTTCCACCCCTGCCATGGGCAGGGACACCTTCTACCATCTTGGGTTGCTCCAAACCCCACCCAGCCTGGCTTTGGACACTTCCAGAGACTGGGAGTCCCTGAGTTAAGCTCAGTCCTGCTTAACTTGATACAAAGAACCTTTGATTTCACCTGTGTGGCTTTGGAGCTGAGAGCAAAGGGATTTTCAAAGCCACTGGAGGACTGAAGTGCTTTGGGGCAAAAGGCTCATTATTTTTATGCAGTGAATATTCCTATAGGATTGTCTCCACATGGGAATGCTGAGGTGTCTCATTGTCTCTTTGTCCTTTAGCCCAGTCCATGGCTGAGAAATGACTCACAGTCACTCTCAAGAAAGCACTGGAGTCCACTGCAGGTGTGTGTGATTCATGTATTTAAACTGATTCTAAAGCTTTCTCTTTTCTCTCACGTTATTGTGACCCAATGTATATGAATTCTGCTGAAATTCATGAAAATACTTATTATTCTGCTTTGGTTTATACAGAAGAAACACATTTTTACATAAATAGGACAAAATACTCTGAACAGCAGTGAGGATATTTCTGAAAAATTGTACAAAGAGCTTTGAAAAAGTGTAGAATGGG
>VYZP01070248.1:7426-22868 GCA_013400635.1 Hypocryptadius cinnamomeus | reverse complement strand
CAGGGATGGAGCCTGCAGTCCATGAGGGGAGCAGGAACCCCTCAGGGATGGAGCCTGCAGTCCATGAGGGGAGCGGGAGCCCCTCAGGGATGGAGCCTGCAGTCCATGAGGTTCCCCAGCTGCTAAATCAGGGTGCTCCAGCTCCTGAGCCGTCCTACCAGCCATGTCCATGGGTTTGAAGCACAGGTCCCTCTCCTCTGCTGACCAGGAGTCGTTGCGATCCAGGAACTCTTTGTAGGACATCTTTTCATCCATGATTTCTCCTGGGAATACTGACACGGGAGAAGAAAATGACCCAGTCAAAAGCCAAACATTGAAATATTTAAAATGGATCATTGCACCATGTGACATTTGGGTGTGACATCTCCAGGTACCAGGGACTGGCAGCAAAACCAAAGACCACAATATTCATTTTTGACTGGTTTGATCCAGCTCTTCAAATACAAGACACAGAATAATGGGGATTTCTGCGTCCTGAGGCACATGTAAGATCAAGAACAGACTCTCATGGAAGTGCTGTCCTGGTCCAAAGCCTCCAGTTGTACAAAAGGAACAAAACCCTAAGTCCTGAGGCTTTAAACAGGACAAACTCAGTGGAAAGGTTAAAAATTAATACCCAGACTAATGACTTTTAGCTTTATTTCTGTTTTAAGGAGGCCTGAATTTGTCAACTCTTCTGAGGACAACATTACAGTTTTAAACTGGTTCCAGTTTCTTTTGGAAAGAAACAGAAATGCTTACAGTGACTCCTTCTCTCATCTCCCATACAACATTCTCTGCTCTCTGCCAATACAACTCTTTATGCTTTAATATTTTTACCTTCACTTAGGCTGACAATACCTGCAAGCCTGGAGCTCAGGAGGAAATTAATCACAAAATATCCCTGGATATAACCCTTAATTCAGTGCAAAACTGCAGTTACTAAAAACAACCTAATGTTAAGGCACAGAAGGACCAGAAGGGAAGAATTCATTAAAAGCACGACCCTGGTCTGTAAAACCAACAGCCTGGAAGTGTCAGGTGGGCTGAGAGCTCACAGCAAGGTGGGCAGAGATTCAGCTCTAATGATGATGATGATGATAATAATAATAACAACAACAATAATAATAATAATTATTTTTAAAAAGTTATTGAGAGAGAATAAGATGAAAAATGGCTTTTGTGGGGCTTGGGGTTTGTTTTACATCATAAAACAAGGAAAGATCACCGGTACAAATCCTCAGGTGGGTTCAACAATTTGCTTAGAGAGTTTGGGTTCAGAGGAGCAGGAAGGGATTCCTTGGAGTTTGAAACATGTCCAAATCTCTGATTTAGATAAATATTAAATATTACTTCTAATTAATAATAAATTAAGAATATAAATATTTAATAATTATTTAAACAATAAATTAGTAATAACTCAAACAACAATTAAAATTATAATACAGTCCATAATGATATAACATATTAAATAATTTATGTTATGTATGTTATAAGTAAATGTAATATATAAATATAGCATATATTATATAGCATATACATTATATATATAACATATACATTATATGTACTTTATAATATATTTTATATGTTTTCATGCACATTATACTACATATTATAATATATATTATCATGTATAATTTATATATTTTCATGTGGTTTATATTATATATTACATTATATTATATAATGTATATTATGTAATATTTCTATATTTATAAATATATGTAAATTATGTATGATACATTATTCTGTACATATTTTTATTTATATATACACATAGACACACACACACATATACATACATATAAATATAAATGCATATGTGTAATGACTAATACAACTAATGTAAATATTACTTCCAGTCACGCTCTGGAGCTCCAAGTGCTGCCATGTCCCCAGGGTGTGGCCCCGTGAGCTCAGGGACATGTGACACTCAATGTGTGTGGGACACTCTATGTGTGTGTGATGCTCTGTCTGTGTGACACTATGTGTGACACTCACTGTGTGTGTGACACTGTGTATGACACTCTGTGTGTGACACTGTGTCTGTGACACTCACTGTGTGCGACACTCACTTTGTGACACTGTGTCTGTGACACTATGTGTGACACTCCCTGTGTGCGACACTCCTTGTGTGTGACACTGTGTGACACTGTGACTCTCCCTGTGTGTGACACTCTCTCTGTGTGTGACACTGTGTGACACTCCCTATGAGTGGCACTCCTTGTGTGTGACACTGTGTGTGTGTGACACTGTGTGTGTGACACTCCCCGGTGTGTCCCCTTTGTGTCCCCGTTCCGAGCCGATCCCGGGCCAGGCGGGAGCTTCCCAAGGTTCGGGTCCCTCTGAGGGTCACATGGAGGGAAGGGCCACGTGCTCAGGGACACCGCGTCCCCAGTGCCACCCTGGGCAGGAGCAGGACACTAGCTCCGCCTGTCTCTGTCCCAACATTCCCACCTGGGTGTCCCAGAGCAGCACCCACCCAGCCCCAGCAGGAGCTGCCAGGGGCAGAACAGATCCTAGAGACATGCTGGTCCAAGGAAACACAGATAAAATGGATTTTTTACACTTACACACACTGGGAAACACAGATAAAATGGATTTTTTACACTTACACACACTGGGAAAGCCAGACTGGGAATGAAAGGGGAATTCCAGGGATCACAACACTCCCATCCCTTGTCTCCAGGAGAACAGGACCCCGAGCAGCCCTGCAGCCCTGCCCTGATCCCATCCATCCCATCCTGAGCAGCCCTGCCCTGATCCATCCATGCCATGCAGCCCTGCCCTGATCCCATCCATCCCATCCTGAGCAGCCCTGCCCTGATCCATCCATGCCATGCAGCCCTGCCCTGATCCCATCCATCCCATCCTGAGCAGCCCTGCCCTGATCCATCCATGCCATGCAGCCCTGCCCTGATCCCATCCATCCCATCCTGAGCAGCCCTGCNTGCAGCCCTGCCCTGATCCCATCCATCCCTGGGCACCTCTGGAGCTGCTGCCCCTCCTGTGCAGCCCCCAGCAGAGGGGCCTGGCACGGGCACGCTGCTTTTCTGCCAGAGCTCGGAGCTTTAATTCTGCTCAGTGACTCCATTTGCCATGGCTGACTTCAGCAGGGGCACCCAGCAGTTCCCAGGCAGGGTGACACCACCTCTGCCTGCCCCTGACAAAGGACAGGGGACACAAGGGACAACAACCCTCGTGTGTCCCGTGGAAAACCCAGCCTGGGCAATGCTGTCTGAGCCTGGAGCAGCTAAAAGCCTGATCATTTCAGGAGAAAATATTTTATTAATATTTTATTTGATAATATAATTCTGGTACTATTTTATTTAGCTTTGCAAAGTGCTTTGGAGATAAACTGCCACTGCAACGTGTCAAGAGGCATTATTATTACTTACCATTATTTGTGGTACAGAACAGAAAGGGATTTAATTAGATTCCACTGTACATTCCTCTGACAGGAGCCTGTCATTCATGTGTCTATAAAACTATTTAAAGCAAAAAAAACCCCAAAAAACAGAAGACACTAAAAGTCCTTGACAGTGTGAGGAAGAGCCTGGGAGCAGTTAAAAACATTAAAAAACTTCCTAGAAGATGATACTATGATATTATGACATGAACAGAGTGCTGGGTTGGACCCACACTGAGGCTGATGGAGAGCACCCACTGCTTGAACTCTGAATATTTGAAACAAATCTATTTGTTAGCACTAAAAATACACTGGCATATTGCCATGATGGAAGATTTCACAGGGAAGAACATGAAATTAGGGTCAGAAAGGTAAACCTGAAGAAAACCCTCCACTTTGGGGGGGGGTTTAGTAGCCAGGTTGTGCTCATGCCTTTCAATGCAGAGGGGAGCCACACCCAGGGCTGGAGAAGGAGGGAGCAGCAGGAGACAAAAGGAATTGCGATGGGAAATATTTCCATTTGCCATCAGATGAAACCAAGTTGAGCAAAACTCAGTCAGTGTTTGCAAGCCCTGAGCTGCAGCAAAGCCCCAGAGCCGGCTGGAAGCTGCATCAGGAGCAGTTGGGAGCTGCCTCTGCCAAATCCTTCCAAATCCAAACCCAAGACTGGAATATTCTTCACACAATATTTTCACAACAGATGCAAATTAAAAACCCAAACCAGGCAGTGCTTCCCAGCAGGAATCCCGGTGCAAGGAGGGATGCAGGCAGCTCTGGAGCAGGGAGAGCAGAGCAGGACCAGCCACAGGGACAAGCCTGGAGCAGCCACCCCTTCCCTGGGCCAGCCAGGACCCAGTGCCCCTGCCAGAGCCAGGACAGCAAAGGTTTCTGGATCACAGTCACCATCAGCAAACCCCCTCTGCTATTCCCACAATGTTTCCCAAGTTATGTGCCATAACGTGGACACTTCCAGCTTATTTGTCATCCCCACCCCATCCCAATATTCAGTTTCCCCTTATCAAACCTGGAACACAAAACGTGATCTCAGATTTCCCAAGGACTGGCAAAAGAGGATTTTTCAGTTCCAAACCCAAGCTCCCCAAACACATGTTCTGCCTCTGACCTACCAACAAAAGACACAAAACAACAAAAAGGAGAAGCCAAACTCTTCCAAGGCCCAGTGCTGCCAGTGCCCGTGGATGTGCAGTGGCAGCAGATAATGCACTCCACGCAAAATGCAAATCTGACAGATCCCACAGACCTGTAAAGCAATTTTAGCAAGTATTAAAGCTGGCTGATAGCTGAAAATCCGGTTACGAGCCTTGATAATATAAACCAATGTAGGATTAGAGCTTACAAAGTCTTGCTTAAAGGAAAAAAGACCATTAACAACATACTTACAAAGCAAACTTGCTTCTGAAAGTAAAAACAAGGATCCCATGCAAGTAGCACCTTCCGTGCACTGCTCCCAGGGCAGGATGAGGGTGGAACATTTAGCAGGGCTGCTGACAGCGTGGAATTGTTTGTTTGATCATCTCTCTGCACAGGTCAGCTCGGTCACAGCACCCAATTCACAGCTAATCCAGCCAAAAGTGCCCTTGTGGCCACCTACCCCTGTGCCGGGGCTGGGAGCTGGGAGCTGGGGCAGGACACGCTCCTGGAGCTGCTGGCACACAGGACACCCCAGGGAATGTCCAGCCAGGGGCTCTCTGAGCACAGGATTACCCTCTAAAGCCTTTTCCCTGCAGGAGATGCTAATCTTGGCAGGTCACTGGCCAGACCTCCAGCTCAGGGTTAAGGAGCTTCAAAATTACTGAATGAGCAGCCAGGAGAGGGCCCTGCCAGCAGCCAGCAGGGAAAACGGGAAAAGGGAGGCTTGGGAGCTGCATTCCTGCAGAGGATCCCAAAGGGAATTTGCCCAGATCACCCTGGGACGGGGAGGCACAGCTGGTCTTGCTGGAATCCCCAAAGAGCAGCAGTTTTATCAGCCATGCCAATCAATTCCCATCAGTCCCAAACACATCCCCCTCTGCAGGGTGTGGGATCTGCAGCCTTAAAAAGGAGCTTCAGAATCAGTCATGGAATGGTTTGGGTTGGAAGGGACCTCAAAGCCCACCCAGTGCCATCCCTGCCATAGCAGGGACACCTCCCACTGTCCCAGGCTGCTCCAAGCCCCAATGTCCAGCCTGGCCTTGGGCACTGCCAGGGATCCAGGGGCAGCCACAGCTGCTCTGGGAATTCCATCCCAGCCCCTCCCCACCCTCCCAGCCAGCAATTTCTAATTCCCAAGATCCCATCCATCCCTGCCCTCGGGCAGTGGGAGCCATTCCCTGTGTCCTGTCCCTTCATCCCTTGTCCCCAGTCCCTCTCCAGCTCTCCTGGAGCCCTTTTATGGTCCAAGGTCTCCCTGGAGCCTTCCCTTCTCCAGACTGGATGCTGTAAGGATTCCTCATGAGATTTAGGCTGTTTTGGGAGCACCTGGTGCCTGTGTCAGGAACTGCCTGTGCTCAGTTTATTTCCAGGAGCAGCTTCTGATTCCCACCTGAAGGATTCATAAGAACTTTGCCTGCATGTCCTGTCTGATTTTCAGGCACAAGCCCCTTCAATCTGCTGCCCAGTGGTGTTGGACAGGATGGGATCTACCTGGAACATCAGGAAAAAACCCCAACAGGCAGCCAAGACATTCCAGGGTCTCCTTCCCTTGCTCAGGACATTATTTCCAGACATTATTTAGGGTAAGGGAGGAAAAAGTTTCCCCTGAAAGGTCACAGGGTACCTCCCCCAAGAAGCTCAGGCTCTCTTTGTGCCTGCTGGCTTTAGAGTAAACATGGAGTATCCTGCAGGAATACCCCCTCAATGCTTTATTATCAGTCTCATCATTTTGTAAAATAAAATATTGTCTAGCTCAGTTCAGGGTGAAGGGTCTGAAAATCCCTGTGAGTAAGTTTTGCAGACAAGCTTCACTAATCCCCAAAATCTAAGGGATAAGCACAGACAGGAGCTACATGGAAAAAGATGTCACCCAGGCACCCAAAGGGAAGCTGTACATTTTTATCCAAGGGGATAAGAGCTCAAGATTCCAGAAGTTTTTGCATTTAATGAATGTCTAAAGCACTAAGCTGGCAGCCCTGATGGAGGACAACTCACCCAGAGCAGAGCTGTCAGAGCCGGTTACTCCCTCCCCCTCCTCCTGTCAAAGTGAAATGCAGCAATTCCATTCTACTGAAAACTGGACTCTGAGGGGACTGGACACGGGGCAGGTTGGTCAGAGAGGCTGTGGAGTGTCCAGCCCTGGGGAACTCCAAACCCAGCTGGGCAGAGTCTGCTTTCCTGCTTTGGGCAAAGGTGCTGGGCTTAGGATGGCAGAGGTTCCTCCAGCCTGCTGAGCCCTCACAGGCTCCTCAGACCCAGCTTTTTGGAGAAAAGACATTTCTGTCCTTGCAGGAGAGGAAAGTTTAACTCCCAGGAGCCAGTGCTGAGTCCAAATCTGGCTGGGATTGCACAAAATACTTTTAATTTCATAGAATATCAGAATGGTTTGGGCCGGAAGGGACCTTAAAGATCATCTCAATCCAACCTCCCACTGTCCCAGGCTGCTCCAAGCCCCAATGTCCAGCCTGGCCTTGGACACTTCCAGGGATCCAGGGGCAGCTACAGCTGCTCTGGGAATTCCATCCCAGCCTCTCCCCATCCTCCCAGGCAGGAATTCCTCTCCAACATCCCATCCATCCCTGCCCTCTGGCACTGGGAACCCATTCCCCCTTGCCCTGGCACTCTCAAGTTCCCACAATGAGAAGCAAATTAAATTCCACCACTGAGCTGGATGGGAAGAAGATCAGGAATTTATGAAAAGCCCTCAAGGAACTGCAGGGCATTTCAGAGGGTGCTGACAGTTCCAGAAGGGTTTTGCTGCTTTCCCTCTGAAATTCCATGAGGTTACATAATCCTGAATGCTAAAAGGGCCCCGTGCCTACAACTGTCAGAACCACTATCTCCAAACTTCAGAGATGCAAAGTCAGTAACTTGAAAGTTCAACACAAGGTTCATGCTCTGCCTTGTAAAAAAAATCTGCAAGGAAAAAAAAATGCAGTTGCTACAGTTTCTTGTCCAGCTTTTTCCCCTTCCCTACTTCTTCCCAGAGGGAATTTTCAGCAGCGATTGCTTTGTCATGGATTGGGAGGTGGAACCAGGGAGGTGCAGAGAGCTCCCAGCTCTGCTCTAACTGCTCCCTGTTTGTCCTGCTGCTCCTGCTCCCCACTGGGAACATCAGCTGCTCAGGGAGTGGGGAATCCTCAGCACTGCTCAGATTTATTCCTCAGTGCCCTGGACCACGGGACAGTCCAGCTCCCACCTCCCCAGAGTCCTCACCTGGAACCAGCCTGCACAGACTCATCTGTTAATAACATCTCTTAATAACAAAGGCACCTGAAGCTCTGTTGTTAAACAAAAGGCTCACTAAAGACTTATTTATACCACACTGGAAATACAGCAGGTGTTGGGAGCTGGAGAGGGACTGGGGACAAGGCATGGAGGGACAGGACACAGGGAATGGCTCCCACTGCCAGAGGGCAGGGATGGATGGGAGATTGGGAATTGGGAATTGCTGGCTGGGAGGGTGGGGAGGGGCTGGGATGGAATTCCCAGAGCAGCTGTGGCTGCCCCTGGATCCCTGGCAGTGCCCAAGGCCAGGCTGGACATTGGGGCTTGGAGCAGCCTGGGACAGTGGAAGTGTCCCAGCTTGGATTTTTGTTTGTTTTTTCTCAGCCAAGTGGTACAACCGAGACACCTCTCCTGTTTCACATGGGATTCCTTCCTAAAGCCAGGAGCCTTCTGCACAACCTTGGCAGGGAATATTTCCATCCACAGCCAGGCAAAACCCCCCCAGACCTGTTCAGCAGGCCCAGCATGAAGTGCAGGTGATGCAGAGAACATCTCCTGTGGAAAGCCCAGGGCAGCAATGCCAGGGCTGAGGCAGCTGAATCCCTGCCCCATTCCCTGGCCTTGCATCCTGGCTCAGAACTGAGGAGAACCCACAGGAAGGTCTGGGGCACCCTGCCCAGGCTGCCTTGCCTGAAACTGAAATAAGAAGCTGAAATAAGATCAATTCTGAGGCAAAAGAATCATAGTGAGGAGTGGGCACAGGAGGCCTGTCCAGACCCCACTGTGTGGCACAGGGAGAGCCCCAGAGATCCCAGAATCCTGCAATCATCCAGGCTGGAAAAGCCCTCCAGGATCATTGAGTCCCAGCTGTGCCCAATGCCCAAATTGTCCCCAACCCAGAGCACTGAGTGCCACATCCAGTCATTCCTTGGACACCTCCAGGGATGGGCACTCCAAACCTCCCTGGGCAGTTCCAGTGCCTGAGCACCCTTTCCATGGGGAAATTCCTGCTGTGTCCACCCTGAGCCTGCCCTGGCCCAGCCTGAGGCCGTTCCCTCTCCTCCTGTCCCTGTTCCTGGGAGCACAGCCCGACCCCCCCGGCTGTCCCCTCCTGGCAGGAGTTGTGCAGAGCCACAAGGGCCCCCCTGAGCCTCCTTTGCTCCAGGCTGAGCTGTGAGCACCAGCTGGAGCCCCCTCCTCCCTCTGCCAGCCTGGCCACAGCTCCTGAGCAGGAGATCCCAGAGCCATGAGCACACAGGGCTGGGAGTGATGTGACAAAATCCTGAGGGACAAAACCTCGGTGTAAAATAAGGGTCACCTGAGCTTCCATGAAATCTCCCACCGAGCTGTGCTGCTTTAATGCCCTACAGAAGCTCCTGAGTCCCAGAGCAGCCTGGCAGGAGCCCTGAGGAGATCTGGGGCAATGGCAGCCCCTCCCTGGCCGGTGCCAGCCCAGGCAGGGCAGCGTGTCCCTGTGCTGGCACCACAGAGCAGTGACAGTGCAGTTTGCAGAGCTGTGACCCGCAGCGCTGTCAGCCCTCCTTCTGAGCAGGGACAGGCAATTTCCCCTGAAAGGGGCTGTCACCAAATTTACACTGCTCCAGCCTGATCCAGGGAGTGCTCCTGTTCCAACTTCAGCTCCTCGGTGGGGCAGAGGCTGGAGCAGAGCTCAGCCCTGAGGAGCCTGCCCGGGCTCCACGCTAAGCCAGGCTCAGGAGGAGGGCAGGACTGAGAGCAGCAGCCCTGCACAAGGGCACAGGACTTGTGCTCAAAGGTCACTGCTAAGATTGGTGACATAGGGACACAAGACATAGGGACACAGGAATTGACACCCTGCAGGGGCTTTCAAGGCAGACAGGTCTGGAAGCTCCTTTCCCCCAGAAAAATTGAAGCAGTCTCTAGGACGGGGACACAGATCTCCTCTAAGGCTCTGGAGAAGCGGGGAGGGATAAGCAAACATTACCAGGGACTCACCAGACCCAGACAGGGAACCTAAGATTTGGAAGGTGAGCAGGAGCAGCTGTGAGTTGGAGAATGTGCTCTGGTCCCTCCCAGGTGTGTGGTGACTCCCTGGGGCTCAGGAGCAGAGGACAGGCACAGGGTACCCAGAGAAGCTGTGGATTCCAATTCCTGGCAATGTCCCTGGCCAGGCTGGACAGGGCTTGGAGCAGCCTGGGACAGTGGAAGGTGTCGCTGCCACGGCAGGGGTGGAACCCTGTAAGGTCCCTTCCCACCCACACCATTCCATGATTCTGTGGTTCTGCTCTTGCTCAGGAGGAGGCCCAGGAACACCCCCAGTCCAGGGACTGGGTCCAGCTGAGATTTTGGGCTGTTACCAGACACAGTTCAGGGAATCCTGAGCTGCAGCCTGGGCTGATGCCAACACCTGCAGAGGGTTCAGGACACCACAAACACAGAAGAGCAGCCAAACCACCATCTGCTGCCAGTCTGCACACAGGACTGGGACTTGCAAAGTGCCTCCTGCTCCCAGGAAAACCAAGAGCCACAGAGTGAAATAAAAAAAAAAAATACCTGAGGAATAAATAGTCAGCAAAATTCCAAAAAGAAAATATCCCCTGCTTCCCACTGACGATGATCTGGTACCTCAAACCTTCCCTAAGCTTTATCCTTCTGAGATCCAAGCACATTTACTATAAAGAGTAAAGCTGCAGGTTTCTCTTCAGGTGAACACAAAGTACTCCTTCACCTTCAGATCCTAAGGCAGGCCAGGACTTCTCCTCCTGCTGTGCCCACAGCAGACAGACCAACCCAGCTCTGCTCTCTCCATGGGAATGTGGTACCTGAGCTGTCTTCCCAAGGCTCAGGCACACAGCACACGTTCCCCACGTCCCCAGAGTGATTCCCTCTGCCTGGCAGAGCTGCCCAGCCAGGGCCTGCCAGGAGCAGCTGGAGCAGTGCCCAGCTCCCACACCCATCACCCCAGCAGGACACAGCCAATGCTCCCAGTGCTGGCTGCTGCAAACCCCAAATCCTCCCCTGACACCATCCAGGATCTGAATTCTTCTCTTTTAAATGGGCCAGAGAAGAAAACAAAAAGAAGTAAAAGCAGCACTCACAGTCTCTGCTGGGGATCACGAGCTCCAAGTGTGCTCCTTGGAGAGTCAATATTTACAGAGCCACGAAGAAGAACAAGGTCCACACACCAGCTCACTTGATCCACTAATAGCACTTTTCAGGAGCTGTTACTCAGGCTGAGGAAGGCACAAAACTCGGACTCTTCTCAAAACTCACAGCAGATAAAATACATGAAGAAAACATCCTCTCTGCACCATGCTATAGCTACACCTTGTCTGCTGCCTCCTCACACTTTTATCACTCCAGCTGGCTCTTTCTGGTTGTGTCAGCACTTGTTCTGATATCTTTTAATGAACTAGGTTACAAATTAATAATGCTTCACACCCCTAGCCCAGGGTGGTGCCTGCCCTGTCCATCACCTGGGAACACCCATCCCCATCCTGGAGCTCCCCTGGGTCCTGCTCCCCGGCCTGGATGGAGCCTGAGCTCAAATCCTTATCAAATGATAACAACCAGAACTAAAGCAGGCTAAGGGCTGAACCCTGCAGCCTCCTGTGCATCACTTTCCCCTCCATCTCCATTTAACAGCTTTCTTCCAACCTTCTCTTATCTCTAATAAACTGGAAATCCTCTTCCTTTGACTCGTGCACTCCAGTGCTTGTAAATCACTGTGCACCATAATCTGGGCAGTCCTTAAATCTCTCCAGCTCTAAGTCCTCACTTCCATTTTTATTAATTTCCTCCTTTTTTCCCAGACTCTTAAAAGCATTTGACACAGCCTCCTTGGAGATGGTCTGTGAGTGTCTTTCCTACCCATACAAATCACTTCCCTCCATTAGTTTTTTAGCACTTTACCTTCCCAACAGGTTTAACTCCTGCCATCTCTGACTGCCAAGATGAGTTTAAATTTATTGCCCTTTTCTCCCTCCTGCTCATGTTCTAAAAATAGCCAGTCCTACCATATTCCTTGTTTCCCACCTTTCCTCAGCCAGCTGTCCCAAGGGAAGCCGTGCAGCAGCTCCATGATTAACCCTTCTCCAGGTTCAAAACATCCCAACTCTTCAGCTCAGGTTGGGAGCCAACACTTGTCCCCAAGAGCTGTCAGTGAGGGAGCCCCTCTGAGGATGAGGAATGAATTATAAATATGTAAGGAATGTGGGAACTCTGGAAAACATCCCCATAATCCTGCCCCACGTTCCACCACACGGTACCAGGAATTCCAGCCTGGAATTCCAGCACTTGATTGCTGCTTGGATGCAAAATACTTCATTTCTTTTGACCTACATATTTTGGCACTTTCACTCTGCCTCACATGAGATGGAGAGGAGCCATTCAGAAGTGACAGTATTTACTGTCACCCTTGAAACACACACATACACACACACATATATCTCTATATACTCATTTTTATTTTTTCTCCTCCTTCCTGGATCCCATCTGTGGGTGCACGGCCCCAACGCCCCCCCACATGCTTGTTGTGCAGAATGAGATGGTGATAATGGAAATAAGGGCCTAAAATAGCAGATTTCCCTTCAGCACTCGGTGCTGTTTGTTTGTGGCTGTGATTCCAGCATCCCTGCTCACACACATCACCCTGACCTACTTTCAGCTTTCCCAATCCCGCGGCACAGGCAGCGAGCTCACAGGAGGAATCAGAAGCAGTCGGGAGAAATCTCTCTGCCACATTTGTAATAGAGTTTTATGGCCATTAATTCCAGCTAGTGTCAAACTAATGACACGAGGGACATCAAAGCATGAAGCCATTTACATAATACCAGAAGAATCTACAATTCTATTACTGTTTATTCAGGCAGCTTCTGCTTGAGAATGAGGAAGATGACACGTTGTCTGTGCTCTTTTGAAATCATTCTAATTTACAGCCCTGCAGAGAGGCAGCCAGTTTTCTAGGAATTCTTTAATTCCTCACTAAGGAGTTTCTGATGCTTTGAAATAAACCCTGCCAATTTTATTTTCCTCTGAAAATCTAGGAAATAAAATGCTGTCATTCCTGTGGACGAGCCCTGAGAGACTCAACCTGGCATCTGAGGGAGCAGCTCACCTCAAAGCAGAGCTGTTCCATGGGAGATCCCACCTGACACCACGGACATGGGATGGAAGGAAAAAAAAGAAGTGAATTATTGCCCAGATCCGTGCTCTGGGACTGAACTGTCTCACCTAGATGGAGCTGACAGCGCGGGCGGCGCCGCGCTTTGACGGTGACACGAGAGGACATTTCCAGGGTTCTGGGAGCTGCTCCCAGCTCTGCTCACCCTGCAGGGCTCAGCCAGCCCAGACGTGTCCCCTGGCTCGGGCTGGGCGTGGGGACAGCACAGCAGAGCGCACAAAGTGTCACCTTCAAAGCCAGCCCTGTGCCCCAGGGGGGACGAGACGGTGCCACCGACACCGCTGGGACAGGGAGAGGCTGCAGGAGGGGTCTGGGCACAGGGCAGCTGTGGGGGACTCCAGAGGACACCAACATGGGACAAAACCCTCAATTCCTGCCCTCCAGCTCCCTTTGGGGGTATGGATTGAAACTGGAATTCACCACCAAAGAGATGAGCATTGAGAACAGAATCCCTGAATGGTCTGGGGGTGGAGGGACCTGCAGGATCATCCCGTGCCACCTGGGCAGGGACACCTCCCCCTGTCCCAGACTGCTCCAAGCCCTGTCCAGCCTGCCCTTGGACACTTCAGGGATCCAGGGGCAGACACAGCTGCTCTGGGAATTCCACCCCAGCCTCTCACCATCCTCCCAGCCAGCAATTCCTTCCCAATATCCCACCTGGCAATGGAAGTCATTCCCTGTGTCCTGTCCCTCCATCCCTTGTCCCCAGTCCCTCTCCAGCTTTCCCAGAGCCCCTTCAGGCCCTGCTGAACCTCTGGCTGTCTTCAATTCACAGAGGTTTAATGCTGAAACCTCATTTCAGCAGGACTGGAGACACCCCTGAGACAGAAAAGTAGCACAAGACTCAGAAGGTAAAAATCTGATGTGACCCCTGTGACCAGCAATTCCAAAATCACCACAGGAAACACAACTGCCAGTTAAAACCTCTCATCAGCTCATTTATATTTATATTTATGTGGTTTTAGCTGAAAGTCTGGCCAGGTAAATCTCATCTTCTTCAACTCTCAGCTACAAAATGGGACAACTCCAATTTGGATCTCTCCATGATTATCAGGTTCTCGTTCCTATTGAATCTGAG
Organism: Hypocryptadius cinnamomeus; assembly: GCA_013400635.1. Lineage (NCBI taxonomy): Eukaryota > Metazoa > Chordata > Aves > Passeriformes > Zosteropidae > Hypocryptadius > Hypocryptadius cinnamomeus. The sequence goes on along the minus strand of VYZP01070248.1, from coordinate 8,858 downwards.
ATTGTCTTTGGTACAACACAGAGCTGCCAAAAACTACCTGAAACTTCCAGTGATGCACACAAAATTGCAGATTTTTTTTTTTTTAAAGCAGAATCAGTAATTTTGGTTGTAAAATTGAGACATGGAGCCCCTAAAATCTTGCAAAACTGCCCATGAGTGACATTTTGAAAGAGCTGTTTGCATCACTGGCAAGCAGGAGAGTGTTAATGTAGGAGATGGAACATCACAGATTTCCCAGGCAAAGCATGGAAGGCTTGACAAAGCTGAAAGCAAAAGTATTTTTATCTGTAGCCAGGGGAAATGTTAGGGAAAGTGGAGACACAAGGAAATGACACGAAGGTAAATAAAGAGTTGGCTAAGTGACAAGTGGCAAGGCAATGTCAAAAGGGGAATTCTCTTCCTGGAGGAACATAACCAGTTATTAGAGTGTTAATAAACAACCATTGCCTAATATTTTCATTTTTAATCCTAGAAATCCAAAGCTTCTGATGAAATGAAGATAAAAGTATCTTTTCTCAGAAAAAATATTCAGCCTGCACATCTCAGGACTCAGCTGAGCAGCCCAGTTTCTGTCACCTGTGTGTGCTGGAGGAACAGATCAGATGCTGCTGCCCAGTGACCTGAACCTCCCTGGAGTTTGATGATCCCTGGGTTTCCCTCCAATCCAGGATATTCTGATTTTATGATTTCTCTTGGCAGATTCCAGCCCCCAGCCCCACTGGGATGGGAGATTTGGAACCACAAAAAGCTGGGCCCCAATAAATGCAGAACTGGTGGCATCCTAAGAGCCAGACCCCTCCATCCCTTCTCCTGTGTCAAATCCATGAACAGGAATGTCACAGGGCCACTGCAGCCTGAGCCACCGGTGTCCTGCTGGCCAACACTGCCACAGCCCTGCTCCTGCTGCTCCCACTGCCAGGGCTGGCTTGGGAAGCAACAATTTTAATGGCTGGCTCAGGAAACCTGAGCTCTGCTCCCAGCCTTCCCACTAACTCACCACGACCACCCTTCAGTCCCAGTTTTCCTCCTGGAGCTGGGAAACAGCCACATGACACGGCCAACTTTAATCTGCACGGGTAAAAAAGGACTCCAGAAGAATGAAATGTTGTTTTTCAGTCCTTCAGTCATCTCTGAGGGAACTCCCAACCCTCTGAAATCCAAGTCACTGCTGATGCCCAGGAGTTCAGGAAGAACAGGGGAAGACAGTGAGTTTGGCCAGGCTGGTTTTTCAGGAAGCCAGACCAAACTGAGGGCATGGAAAACCCAACTTCACAGAATCACAGAATATCCTGAGCTGGAAGGGACCCACGAGGGCCATCAAAGGCCAGCTCCTGGCCCTGCACAGCTTGAACCTGTCACAGAGAGCCACAGGACATTCTCTTTGAGAAGAGACAGATGAAAACTCTGCAGCTCCACAGCTCCCTGCCAGGAG
>VYZP01070247.1:908-13266 GCA_013400635.1 Hypocryptadius cinnamomeus | reverse complement strand
TTAAATACTGAAACAATTTTTAAAAATTGGCTTCCTTCCTCATTTCCTGTTGTAAATAAATTTTGAATGCCAATATCTTTTGTAGATGTGTTGAATTTTCTAGAAATTTGACCTGAACAGCTGCCATCTTACTTTAAATGAAGGCAAGCAAAATGACACAAGTTTATATGTATTTTCTGTCCAAGAAACAGTAGTATCTTCTATGTAACCAGCAATTACCTATATTTCAAAACCTCTATTTAAGGCTGAATGGAAGGCTGAAGTACAATCTACAATGCAATTTACCTTTCCTCTTCCCACCTACCTAAAGCAGGAATAGCAAATAGAAAAAAAGCACAAAATCTCATTTTGGCAGGAAAGGTCATCATTCTTTCAATACTCCCAGTAACTTGTATGCTTATAAGCTTTTGCTTCTATGTTTAGTCAGTCATGGTACCTGACACTCAGAGTATTTTTACTTTAAAAACCTGATTGCAAGTCCCTTCAAAACACCTTTTGTGTGCTTGATTATCAATATATAAACAACTTTCATTCTCCACATTACATGGAGTAAATAATATCTTGTTTCATCTAGAACTATTTGAGTAAAAAGCATCAAAATTAGGCATATCAGAGAATATTTTTGCTTCACTAAATCTAGCACCAGCTTTCATCAACACTGAGTCAAGAACATTTTATAGCTGAAGAATACATCTGGCTTCACAGATAAATGATTTCAGCCAAATTCACTCACTCTAATTTCTGAACCAGGATGGCAAAACAGTGCTAAATAAGATGTAAAAAGCTACATTGAATTCATATGCCAAGAGTCCTTCCAGAACTGCACAGTTCTAGAAACAAACAATTCACTCTTTTGGATGACTTAAGCAAGTCTGGTAGTCTACTTACTGTTTCAGAGAAAGGTTCAAGTTTCAGGGGTTATTATACCCTGCATTGTCCCCAGAAATAGGGAACAGTTCTGGACAATTATGCATAAAATTGGAACAATGTAAATGTTAGGTAATGAGGCCAAAATAATCAAATATGACAGTCGTCATGTGATGTTGCAATAGGCGACAGAAAGCACCGCAAGGGTAAAAAATCTCAATGCCAGAGAATCAATGGAGTGGCTCAGAGGTGCTCAGAGGCACAAAATCTAAATGTCTGTACATGACTAAATAAATTAGCTTGTTCTTTTATTGTTTAAACCACTTTTACTCTCAATATCACTTTATAAAGTATACAAAGGTTTTTCCCTAAGTTTTCTGAAATACGTGAATTTAAAACCATCACTGGTTTTAAATATATACTTATATATTTAATATTAATATATTTATATATTAAAAAATCTCAGGCAAGTCATTAACAGACACAAGAACAGGCAGTTACACAGGAGTGTAAACCTGTGGGATGGTACATGTTCATAATTTCACACAAAGAAATAAATCTAGCTTTCTACTGTCTTCATGAAACTACACCTTATGCCCTCAAGCACAGGAAAAGCTCTCCATTTTTACTAGCTTGGTAGTAGACCTAAAAGTAGTTGCAATTCTGTGCAATTTGCTGTGACACACACATGCACGGTTCATAATATTTTTTTCAGATTTAACCTCTACCATGGTCCATACGCCTGTACCTCCAGAGAAGGTTACTGAAAGGTTATTTGCAGGACTGTAATTTTACTCATTTTGAAAACTTAAACAGATTCAGCATGTTACCAAACTAAACATCCCTTCAATGTCAAAGCAGCTATTGCTGCTCTGACATCTCCTATGAGCAATCCGAACATAAACTTTTTTCCCTAATGTGTTGGGTGTCAAATGACTAGGAATCAGCAAATTAGATACTCACATTTGCCTCATACAAAGAAAAAATACTTACCAGAAGCAGCATCCTTAGCCTGGCATACTGATTACGCTTTGATTTGAAGAAAAAGATTTGGCCATAGAATAATGCCAATGAGAAATCTGAGCCCAGATGCTACTTCCAAGGACTTTGGTTCAAACACTTTTCAGTCAATTTTCTTGTACAGTCTTATTTCTCAGGAAAACCAGATATATGAGAGGAAATAAACAAGAATTAATTTCAAAATAGTTTTTAAGAATAGAAATCCTGTTTAATTGCCAATGAAAATGGCATCAGCAGGATATACTTACCAATGAGGTACTGGAGAAAGAGTAGAAAAAATCCAAAGAGTTAAGAAAATTATCTTTGAAGAGGAAGATTCAGTGTGCCCACAAACTGATTAAATATTATTATATAGCAGTATCAGAAAGAAGTTCTTGTCTCTTTGGATTTGAGAATGTTTCTCAAAGATGTCTCAGAAAACTCCACAGCCCTCAGTCTTGTACATCTTCCTCACAGGAACACAGCTAAAGAATGTTGACTCAGTTTTTGCTGCTTGGAGTCACTAAAAAGGTGATGACAGCCTCATGAAAAATGAAGCCATGGATGAAAATAGCTAACAATAACTTTTATTTATTTATTTTATTTATTTGATATGTACATGTAAATAGATTTCACAGTTGAAAACCCAGCTTGTTAAAACCATGTATTCAGTAACCTTTGTGGACACTCTGTGAAATATATCAGCCTTTTATTTTAAATTAAATTATCAAAGCTGAAATGAACTCAACAAATTAATGTCGTTTTAATCCATTGTGACTTTTTGTTCAGAACATTATGTCTGAGCAGCTCTGGTCATGTTCTGCTGCAGACAGCCAGAACTACAGTGTACACTGAGAAGACAAATTTTCATTCTGCCCTCATCTAGAATGTACTTGACAGCAATTTAGGAAAAGCAGCAGAGCTTTGAACATTATAATGAGAAAGGAAGATCATCTGTGTAATATTTGTAATGTTAAGCACTACCACTGGGCTCTCATCATTGACATAATTTCTGCACTTTGCAATGAATTGTCGCCACCACTGCTGTTTGAGCCATAATTAAGGTAAAGCCATTGTGAAAATTTTGCACTTTCAGATCTTCAGATTTGAATTTCTGAGGTTTATATTTTGATGAAATTCCATCTTATCAGCCCAAAGCTGTAAGCTAATAGAATATAACAAATCAAAATATCACAAATACTGAAAATATAGCAAATGGAAAATGGGCACAAAGTGCAGCTAGTTCTAACTTCACAAGTACTGAAAGTTAATCTGCCATCCCTGGATGTACAGAACATGTTATTCTATTTCCTTTGCCACAAATTTTCTCGCAGGACCAAGTAGCCCCAGATTCCTAATAAAACGTTAAAGAATTATACCTAGACTAATTTGACAAAATTCACTGGTAGTGATATATATATTTTACCTCTTCATTTCTATTGTAAATATAATTTATTTAAAAGTATGATTGTATCAAAAGTTATAAAACCAGACATATTAAAAAAAACCTAGTAAAACAGATCACAAAATGATCTGCAGCTTTTTTAGGATAAGTTAAACTTGTAGTCTAACTTCTTATGCAAAAAAAAAAAAAATTAAGGCTGTCATTGATATTTTAGCAGCATAAATATGATGGTTTTATCCTTAAATTTTCATGCACAGTATGTATACACATTTCTCATAAATTTTGATTCTCGTAGAAATTTTCTTGCTATGCTTAATAAATAGTTTTCCTGCTTTGCTTAAATTTTTTCAGCTAACACTATTCTCCTAATTCTATTCTAATAGTAATCTAGTTTGGATAAATTTTCTTTACATTATAACAATAATATATTATCTATTACAACTCATACATTCTGGCCAATTCTTACAAAGACTCAACAGAATAAAAAACAAACATACAAATCAAACACAAAAGAGAAATATTCCATCATATATTCTGTATGAAAAGTTTGTAATAATTTCTGGATCCCTAATTATTTATCAGATAAAATGGACAGCAACAGTGTTCTTTTCCAGCTACTCTGATCCAATTCATGTATATAAAACTGCACTTCATGCACTACAATAGTGCATGAAGGTGGAAGATTTTTTATTTAAGATGCATTTATACTCCAAAGTACACCACTTGATATATTTGCAGCAATATTTCAGCATTTTGGTATGCCAGTTGTCTAGAAACAATCAATACTTAGTTGTGATAAGTGCAATTTTTTCTGTATTCACTAATATTATCCCAATCAAAATCAAAATGTACAATGCTTCAAAATAGTCCATCAGCTGAACACTTGAATGCACAGGATTAATGGTTAAATTCCACACAAATAGTGCTGTTGTCTTGACACTTGTGTCCTTTGACAAATAAATTTGTGTCTTTAAATATAAAGTTGCCTGTTTCAGCTGTACCCTTTGAGAAAATAACACAGCGAAATAGTAACACTGCAGGCACTACCAGGATGCGAAAATCTTAGCAAATGTCCTTGGCAATTGTATCCCAACAAGCATTCTGGAGACAGGTTAATGAACATTAGAAGCATTCAAAGGACTTGTCTGTAACTATATTAAAAGTCATTGTACTTGTTTACATTACTTAAAGATATCTATTAATCATACATGCTGGCAGAATTTTTAGTAAACCATAATTAATCTTTTTCTTTGATCATTCTGTGATAGATGCCCAATTATCTGTGTTGTTTTATTTCCTTTACATAACTTTCAATTTGATGCCAGAAGATGGGCCTGCGACCAATCATTCATATGGGCATGTGAAAACCAGCCTCCCTTATTTCTTCTTAAAAGATTTTTGAGACTATTTGACAATACTGTTTTAAGCCTTTGAGGAGTTTCAACAACTAGAAAATTAATAATACACGGACAAGGAAATCTAGAATTCTTCATAAATATGGTTTATAAAATGACAAGATCTGAAATTGACTTATCTTTCTGCTAAATAATATAAAGTGTATGGAAATTATAGAATTTCTGGCTGGATTTTTTTAATGATGTCTGAGCAATGAGAGCAGCTAAAAATTTTGTCTGAGTGAAATCAAAGGGAATTTGCTGTTAACATGAAGGAAGCCAGAATAAAACCCTTTATCCTCGTGTTCAGGTTTTCTATCAGTAGGAGGAGGCTAAAACCACTCTATTTCCCATTACATTTGGCTGTTTGGATTGCTTGTTCTTCAGCATAAAAATAGTATCTCACTACACACATCAGAAGACACTGATCTTGAACAAAGCTTCTAGTGTTACCCTCATGGATACAGTTCAGATTATAAAAATACATAGACAAGTGGAATACATTTTAGTTAACTTCAAAAAGACTGTTCTTTGAACTTATTCACTGGTACACATTCACAATAACAACAATATGTATTTTTGCCTGAAGAAAACAAATCAAATATCATGTGTTGTATACTTCTTATGCCTTTGCCCTGATACAAAGCCCCTTTGATATTAATAAATATATGGTAGGCCTTCATATTTAAAGAGATTTCAAAAACAAAAAGGAGACCCTATTTGTTTCATGAACATTCAAGAATATTTATGGATCTAGATTTATAAAATGGCAGATTTGACTTGGGGAAATAATTTAATTTATTGCAAATCTAAGAGAAAAAAATAATGAGAAGTAAGCAAAAAAAAACCCCAAAATCACTAAGAAATACCTTCATCCCACCCCTCTTTTCTTCCTAAGATCAACTAATTCCCAACATCTCTACCTTGTCCTAGAGTAGGACAGGGAATGGGGGTTGCAGCCAAGTCATATTACCTTGTCTCTGTTGCTCCTCCCCTTCATGCTCTTTCCCTGTTCCAACATGAGGTCCCCTCCCACAGGAAAGAGTTTAGAATAAAGGATAAATTTTCTTTACATTATTCTAAACTGGATCCTTCCCATGGGCTGCAGCCCTTCTCACACTGCTCCATGGAGTTGATGGAAATAAGCCGCTTCAGCCTGAGACCTGCAGAGCGTCGCAAGTCCCTCCAGGAAGCCTGCTCGAGCATGGGATCCTTCTTCTTCACTGCCTTCCAGGAGCCTTCTCCTGCACGGACTGTCCATGCAGTCATAGCTTCCTGCAGGGCAGATTGGCCTGCTCCAGTGTGGAGCTGTGCACAGGCTGCAGATGGATCTCCCTGGGCTGCAGGGGCACGGCTCCTCACCATGGCCTGCGCCGCGGGCTGCAGGGGAGTCTCTGCTGCGGTGCCTGAAGCACATCCCTTCCTTATTCTACTCCTACCTTGCTCTCAGCAGAGCTCTTTCTCTTACATATTTGCAGTCCTCTCTCCAGCTGCTGTTGCCCAACAGTTTTTTTCTCCTTAAATCTCTTATCCTGGAGGTACTACTGCCTTTACTAATGGTCTCAGCCTTGGCCCACAGAAAGTCTGTCTTGGAGTCTGCTGCAAATGGCTCTATCAAACAAGCGGGGAGTTTCCGGCATTTTTTCATCTCTCCAAGCCACATTTGGAGTCTCCCTGACTATCTAAAATCTTGTCACAATAGATATTAGTCTTAAAAAATTGCATTATTAACATTTTAGAAAGCCAAGATAACACAATTGAAGAAACTACTGATGATTTCCATATTGTAAATGACATTTTATTTTTGTTGTTAATTTAGAGTACTTCTTTTCTCCTTCTAAATTATTATATAGATTATGATAGTAATATTTTATGTCCAATGCCAAAGGAATTGCAGACAATTTGGAAGTGGTATTAAGAGCAGAAATTTTTGACCAGCAATGACTCATACATATTTTGCTTCATCTGAGGCAGACAGACATGATGTTATCATTCTGCATTTTTTTCTGTCCTTTTTTATTGTACATTTCAGTTACTTATTTCATACTGCTGTTACAGTCTAATTGATTATGTTTATCAAACTGGAAATCTTTTATTCTTTCTCTGTGTCTCACTTTGGCTTTTATTGTCAGATTTTTCCAGAAATTATGTGTTATTGCTATATAGATGCCTTTCGAATAATGGATTCGATTAAACGATCTATAAAGTCCCTTCCAGTCCAGTGCATTGTAGTTTTAGGTTTAGAAAAAAATCAGTCATGGTAGCAGCTATATGAGGTTTGTGCCTGTGATAGTTGGTCTATGTCAAGCACTCTGGCAGTCTTCAGGCTCAGGGAGTATTAGGAGAGCGGACATAAGTGCAATTGGACTTACAGTAAACATGTTCTAAACATGCTTTATTGACACAGTATGAGATTTCTGTTCACATGATACACAGATATGCAGGAATACTTTGAAAAAAATCTAGAAAAGGAAACATATATAAAAGATGAGAAATGTGATCATTCCAGTAAAGGTTTGTCACTTACAGCAGTCATTTAACACCTTCCATACCCAGTAAAAAGAGATAGTCACTTCCACGCTGAATCTTCTGAGTGTAAAGTAGATCTGTGGGGGAAAACAAAAAAGGAAGAAAGAAATCAAACCCTTTAGGGAAATGGACTTTAGGATAATTAATTGAGATCTAGATGTCCACACTGAAATCACCAAAAAAGTAGATCTAGTGAATCTCATGATAGAGAAATATCAAAGTATGTCACTCCAAGTCTCAAAATTTATGGTAAAGTCCATGTTGGCTGGAGCATGTGAATTTCAGTGTCTAGAATAAAAGACCAGTGTTGAATTACTGTTATTTGGAAAAACTGTTATATCTTTCTCCTTTCTTTTTATATATTATATATTGAAACTATACATGTGACAAAAGCAACTGTAACTAAGATCATGGCATGTTAATAACTGCTGTCCTGACTGAATACTTAAGTTGGAAAGGAATGTTCTTTGTGAATGACTAAATGCCTTTTCAATTTCTGAGCATTGCAGGGAAAAAACCAAAACAAATGAACCCATAGACAGTCTTCTAATCTGTAGTTAATTAAAATAGACCGAGACACTTGTTGCAATGCAGTATTTTACAGCAACATCGTTTCACTTTTCAAATGTCTTCCATACATGTACAGAATCACAAAATAAAGAGACCTCCTCTGAATTACTCGGGCAAGTAATCAGTTTCAAAACAAGGATACAAATTCTGGCTCATTTTTGCACCTTTGGAAAGGAAATTATTGCAGGAGTGATGTCCATGGATTTTTAAGCACAATTCAAAATATCCACTTTTGAGAATCTTGCTAATGTATAGAATGATGAGGTATTCATATGTTTGGCTTAAAATATTTGGTAGATATCTACTGAAATGCAATAAAGACTGTGCAATAGAGAAAGTCAGGATGTGAACAAAACTGAATATATTTTCTGCAGAGAAATAACCTTCCTTTCACACAGACACTTTCCTATTAGCTGCTACCTCTGACCCTTATCCTTTAAAAATCACCTCCTGTGAGCAATGCTTATAACAAGTCTTATGGTGAAATTACCTCAGAATGTGTACAAGCATGCCAGGAAGTAAATATATTATTGACTGTAGCTGCAGTATTTATATTTAATAAGCAAACAATAAACATGGAATTAAATTTCTAAAATTAAAAACACTAGAAGCCATCCATGAAATTGTCATTATCTGACTCTCCCTGCAGTGTTGAAAGGATAAAGCAAAGGTTCAAATCACACTTTGCTCTGCATCAATCTTCAATTTATACATTCCCTCTAGCTCAGTGCCTTTAACCTCTCAGAATCAGTCCTCCCCATGCTCATTATCTTTAAAAATAAAATTTGATCTATATGCTTAACCCAAATGTAAGTTCATCTCAAATATGCATTTTAGGCCAGGTTCCCAACATCTATTATTCTCTTTAAGAAATGTTTTCTAGTATTGCAGGAAATGGTAGGAACATGGTGTCATTTCATGACCTGTGATCAAGGCTACCTAAAACGTAAGTATTGCTGTTTACCTTCTCAGACTGATTCTTTCATTCTTATCTGAGTTTATCAATGCTGAAAAGCATGAATATCTGGAGTAAAGATATAAATATCAAGATACTCAACTTTCTTTCCTTCCCTTGAGTGATAATTATCTACATACAGCAATTACATATCTGCTTCAGCCTGGACAAAACACCTTGACTAATTAAGAAGCTAGAATTGGACAAATTTTTAGAATTGGTTTTAGAAAACCTCTAATATTTCAACATTCAACAATTTTTTTTTGGGGGGGAGGGGCAGTGGTAATCAAAATTTGTTAATTCATCAAGATTAAATTTTGCTGTAATAAATATATCAGTCATGAAAGTTGACTTACTGACAAAGAGTCTCTGAAACCATGCTGGAATTTCTCACCAAAATAGGAGGAAAAAAGGTGACGTGATACACATGAATTCTATTTTAACCACATTGTCTCCCTTCTTCTTCATCTCTTGAAAAATGACCACATCCCAAAGCAAATTCCTCAGGTCCAACAAAGTAGCTGCTTTTCCTGAACTTTTGCAAGTATTTCCTACTTCTGTTTGAAGTATCCTCACAGTGAGGGGATGTTGAAACATGTAAATCCCTCCTTGAAAATGCCATAGTGCTCCTAACTGTCTTGCTGGTCTCATGCGTTTACTAGACCAAAGCTAACCATGATTTTTTTTTGTTTATAAAGGGTCCATTACAGAAGTCTTTTAGAGAGTATCTGCTAGTCTTTAAAAATGAATAGCGTAATCTCAGAGGAATGTGTCTACCTAAGGTTAGATGGAAAATGACTAATTATCATTATTAAAAAGACTAATTATCATCCTGAATCACCATTTAGCCATCTGCTATATAAGAAGAGAAATATGACTCATAGAAAAAAAAAAAGAACCTTGTGAGAAAAGTCTAAACATGTTGTGATAGAGTACTTAGAAATGTAATGGCAATTGTATTGTAAACAAATTTAATTTTCAAGTAATGAATGTTTTCAAGTTTCTTCTCTAAATGTTTGTATAAGGAATGTATGGACAGAGATGGATAGATATTAAATGATGTAAGTAACATTCCATGTTCATTTCCCCTTGCATAGGAAGACTAGAGGAAATCAAAGTATATGTTAAATACAAAAAGCTTCACAAGAGGCTTGAAAGAAATTGCATGGGTTTGATACAAATTATTTGATAGCTCATGAGTTCTGCGTTAAGTTGCAAGCACATATGAACATGTTGTGTGGGTTTTTTTTCTGTGGGGAATTATATATATTATTTGAAATTTGGATATATCTGTGTATAAACATACATAATATACACAGCATGACAGCTATTCACAGTTGATTCAAAATATCCAGCTCATCCAAAACTCTTAAGAGAGGCTAGGAGGTTCAAGTCATTTACAATATCATCTACAATATTTCAATCAAGCAAATTGTAAAGTTCACATTTTTATTTCCAGCAAAAATTTCACTTGTTTTCAACTTTCTTATTTTTCTGTGTTAGTTATTCACCATCTCTTACTTTTAGCATGTTAAATTTTGCATCAAAATGCTGAAATTGGATCAATTTACTCCTTCTGGCTACTGTCTGTGGGGCTGGTGTGAGGGAGCGATGTCCTCCTCCCCAACAGTAATTATGCATGATTGAATGGAATAAGCTCCTTGACTGAGGCTTTGAATAAGAGAAAGCAGTAAGAAGCATGCAGTGCAAAAGCAACAACAAACAGAGTTTCTCAGGACCCTGAAAGGCTCACTTGTTGGAAACTCGTGTTTCTCATGACAAACACCCCAGGCTGTGCCTCCAGTAGCAGCTAGCATGGACCAGTAACTGCAGACCTGTGGAGAAATCTGGTGCTAAGCACATGGTGACTCCAGATATATACTTCATCAGGATTTGCTCCAGCTTAAATTTAGTCTGGTTCATGGGCTGAAAGTACCTGAGCAACAGGAAAACCTGCTTCTGAAATGCATTTTCCAATTTAATATAATTAAATAAAAAAACCCACAACTAACTAATTTGTATGGTTGCTGAGACCACTCTGTGAATAAACCAAAGCATAATAAATAGTGGCACCAGGAGAGCTGCTTTAAAAATCCAAACTAAAATGACAACGTAGAAGAAAAATCTTTAGAGGTAAATGAAAAGCAATTTTTTCTTTGAAGATAAAATGTGCAGGTGGTGAAAGCTGACATGACTTAGACAATTGCTGGAGAGATGAACCCATTCTACAGTAAAATGGCAGAACACAGACAGATTTCAGACTTCTCTGTTTCTTTTTCGTCTTCTACAAAAGATCCCAGTTTTCTCTGTAGGCAGTGTTGCTTCATTGAGCCACCTTAACAGTAACTGGAGATAAGAAAAAGATGATACTATTGTCCAAGTGTTATCTCATACCTAGGGGAGAGGTTAACAGGCTGGGGGAGAAGAATCTACAACTGATAATGGATGCAAAGAATGCAGAATTTGTGGGTCACAAGGAAAGCCAGCTCAGCAACTGCGCTGAAATCAGCTCAGACTGGGTAAAATGTAATTTCAGCAAGAGGAGACAGTGACCAACTCACAGCCCACTGACTCAAGAAACCCGCCACTTCAAAAGAAGAGCAAGACTGGGCATGAGACTAATTAGCATTAGAAGTGAGGGAATCATTTAACCAATAGAATAAGAGAACTTCATAGACAATGAGTATTAATTCTTTTATTTGCTAAAATGTATAAATAGTGAAAACTTTTCCACAATGTCAGGACCACCACCTCCTGCGAGCACAGGGTGAAGAAGAACCAACAGGAGGCCACAGAATCCATGGGTAGTGACTATTTTCTGCTTGATCTCTCTCTTCCTCTCTCCCTTTCCACCAGTACTCTATTTCATTCTATTTCTCTGTTAAATAACGCTTGTATTATTGACTTCAGCATATGGTCTCATTCGCACAGCAGAGGCATCTCTCACGAATCAGATCTTAACACAAGGTTCCCAAAGGTATAAGTACAGGGTGTTAACAGAGTTCTTCAAAATAAAAGCACAGAAAAATATAGAGGCCACAAGACTATAACCATCATCACAAATGAGCAATTACTTGCCATTAAAAGATTGCAACTTTTTGACTAGGGTGAAACTGGTCTTAGGAATCAGACAGAGAAGACACATCAGATATCCAGGATATACAAAATACCATGTGTATAGTAAAACTTGAATGTAAAATGAAAATGTGAATTAATGAAGAGCAAGAGGATTGTGTTGAAAAAAAAGAACAAACCCAAGCAGATCCACAAGTGGCTAAAAAAAAACTCCTTCTACAAGCATCGTACTCCTCCTGATGCTCCTGATTACTGCATAAAAAGAATTTGAAGAATAAATATTTGAAATTACAATGTGGTCTCCACATTTCTGTTCCACTTCAGATTTATCTGTAGTGAAGTTATCTTGTTCAGCCACCGATTAGGCTGTACCTTAAAATAACAACCTATACCTGATTCCAGGTTAAGAAAACTTATACAAATCATCCAAACCAGTTTTTTATTAGGATTTAGTACAAAAGTATTAAACCAAAGTCTGCAATGAAACTTAAGTTACTGGTAGCCAGATCATCCCAGTGCTGTGTTTATTGTTTGAAAATTGCAGTACGTCCTATTACACTGTGT
>VYZP01070246.1:0-14310 GCA_013400635.1 Hypocryptadius cinnamomeus | reverse complement strand
AATTAAAATCTTTGAGTTTTACTTCCATTCAGTACAGTAGAAATAATTTTATCCAATACATCTTTTCCATGAGTTGTGCAGCTTTTGCTCCCATGCTCAAAACCTCAGTTCTTCTCAATGCTCAGTGAAAATGATTCTCCTGTTTTGGAACCATGTTTAGATTTTCCATCTCTATTTCATTCAGCACAAATTATCTTTTTCTTATACTGGTTTGTGTCTGAAGCCTCCTTTGCTTTCCTTCTTAATTTGACTTGCAAACCTAATTAAGCCTTACTTTTGACAGTCCTTCATTCCTATACTTTTTGACTTCTAATAGTGTGGCTTTCTTGCATGCTACAGATCCTATTCCTTCTCAAAAAGCCACTGATTGAAAAGTGACTTGTTATGAATATGAGTTTACTTTTCTAGTATTCCAGGTGCAGGTTTTGAGCTTCAAAGTAGTTACTATGTTGACATTGTTTATGCTACTGTCTCTTAGCTTTATATTAAAATGACTAATACAGTTTGTAAAGCTTTATGGAGGTTTGCAGGTTTTTAGTTTAAATGTTTAGTTAGTTTTTGGTTTAAATGTCACTGAGAATTACGATTCTGTATGATATAAGACTGGCCCACTTACTCTAAATTAGAAGAGAAATGTATCGAGCACAGTTTTTATGGTTTGCATGTCTGCTAAATCACCTCTGCATTTCACAGCTTTAGTGTCTGGGAAGTATTTATCGTTTTTGCTTAGGAGTGCATACAAGTTTAGATACAACAAACTCTAAATTTAAGCTCAGTAGAAGTTTGGTCGGTTAGTTGTTTGTTTTTTTTTTTTTTTTAATATATATTTCTGCATTATTTTGCAGCTGTTTCCTATTGCATGAGAGGTCAATCATTAGCAGTGAAGGAGTGCTGCTTATTGGATGGGGAGGGAGGCACGTGAAGGCAAATACCTGCCCATGTGTGGGGTGTGGTTCTCTGACTCCTTTGGCCTGTTTGTAAAGTGGATGTAGAGCAGATACCAATGCCACGTGAACATGTAAAATTCACTTAGGTAACCTGCCTTTTCCACAGTACAGGAGCCAGCCTTGGCAGCAACCCAAAAGGGGAGTGAACTGTATTAATGGACAATTTTGTCTTGGTTGTTAAAAATCTTACCCCTACTTTTTTGATCTGTTAATTCCCCTCAATAATCAATGTTCCTTCTAAAATTTTACCCAGCCTTCATCTTTTCTATGCTACCTCTTGATCAAAATTCTACATTTCCCTTTGGATCACTCCTTCCTCATGTCCTTCACAGAAGCATCATTCACTCTGTCATTGTGAGAACAGAGATTTCTTTCTATCTTTGTGACACCTGTATTGGTTTCACTCACTGTTCTTTTCACTCTTTTTGATAAACGTAATTAACAGTTTGTGACTAATATTTGAGTTCACCTTCTTATAAATGCATGAGAAAAATTGAATTGTCCTATTGTTTTTCAGGAACGAAGGCATTTTTCTATTTATTTGTCATGTGTTTTCGTATTTTTTGTTTTGTGGATTTTTTGTTTTTTGCACTTTACCATCTATAGTCTTCCCTCTATTTCCATAAACACTGCAGAGAATATCTCTAATAATTAGAGAATATTGTCTTTTTTTCACCCCTTTAAACTGTGCATTTATGCAGAAACATAAAGATCTCTTCTTGTAGAAACCTGTGTTACAATTTTTCTAGGAGATAAACATTAGAATCCTTGTGGTTATGCTCAGGCTCAGCCTTTACCATGGACAGAATCACAGAATCAAGATGTTACTTTACATCCTTGCTTTTTTGCCCTGAGACCTTCATCTTCCCTTGAAGATTTCAGTGATGTTTCTCTGGAACTTAGACCTGCTGGCACTTTCCTTTGTGCCTCGCAAGGGATCAAGATAAAGGCTGGAAACACTAATTTTCCTTCTTCCCACTGGCATCACTGGCATTATCTTCTGACTCCTCTGGCACCAGCGATGGATATCCTGGCTTTGGGCTCAGCCTTCGTAACTTAACATGTGAGCAGTTCCAGTGAAGCTGCACTTAATTACAAGGCTGTGCAGCTGGATTCCCAAAGCAGAGTTCTCCTCAGGGTAGGAGAAATTATTTGTCTTCTCTGCTTGGACCTGTTGCCAGTTTCCAGAGGTTTTTGTGAAATACTGAGTACTTTTGTCCCTTGACATGAATCTCTACTTCCTCTGTTTATCGGACTCCTGGCTCAGTCAGCTCTCAGTGGTTTGGATTGACTGGGCTGACTGTGTGCCAAAGCCTTTCCAATTCATACCTAGTTAGAGAATATGCAAGTTATGAAGCATTGGTAGGTAAAATATTCAAAAATACATTGAATGTGACCAAATTTCTCTGTAGTCAGTTCAAGTCTGACAATAGCCAATGACCTGAATTTCAAGAGAGGAATAAGAAATACACACAATGTTCAAGGAGGTTCATGGCCCATTTTCTGTTTTCCTACATTCAACAGGTAAAGTCCAAGTTCTACCCGTTAAGAGCAAGTGACCTCCTAAATTTTCCATTGAAGATTAAACTTCTTTAAATGATACAAGAGTCATGGGGTTCTGTAGTATTCTGCATCACTAAAAGGGCTTATTTAATGACCACTTTGATGGACTGTTAGTAGTTTGGAAATAGACCATGGACCAAATACTAGGGGGACTCCATGAAAGTCTTTGATCTAGAAAATTTTTGCAAAGAGATTTTTCTATCTTGTTTCCTTTATTTATCTCAAGACCTCTCTGCATCTTTCTTTAAAAACTGCCATGTTTTACACTCATTCCTTTCATGTCATCTATCCTGCACTCCTGAGAAGTCAATCCAGTCTCTGAACCAGGAAATCAGCCTCTGCTGCCTCCAGGATAACTTTTTAAAGAAATATCTATCTCCCATACCACCCTTGGGCTTAGGAGGAGCTTTTCTGAGCAACTTCAAAGATACTTTCCATTATTATTCAAATTATTTGTGGAATGCCTCATATTTTAGTGTATTCTAACATTGAGAAAAGAGTGTATCCAGGAAAGGTGATTTCAGAGCATCTCCACCCAAGTCAAAGTGAATTTAAATTATATTGAAGATCACAGCATTTGCACATTCATATCCCAGTTGTGGGCTCTTCATCAGTTGCCAGGTGAACTATTGCAAGATTTTAGAATTCAGTCTATCTGTTCATTAGACTTTAAAGCCCTCACAGATTTTTATGTCAAGAACCTACTTAAGAAATAAAATGCTTTAACTATTCCAACAGTTGCATTCAATTTGAAGGATTTAGTAAACATTATGAAGCAGAGCTAAGGGAAATCCCACATGGCTAATAAAGTTTTGGTAGTAATAGGAGATAAAGTTTGAAGTTTTCATAATAGATTATCTAAATATCTCCAATGCAAAGCATAAACAAAGCAGGCCCAGAAGCTGTTGTACAGTTTTTAAACTGTCTTCAGAATCTGAATAAATGTAATTTTCAAACTATTCATGTTCTGGCAGAAATGTTGCTACTCTTCCCCTGTGTTGTTATCACTATTTCTGTTCAGATTTTCAGAGTGCATTTTATGTGTTTTTTATGTTAGCAAGGTCCTTCTACCTCCCAGTAGTTTGATTTTAACCATTTTCACATTTTCATTAAAACTGTCTTTTAGTAAGAGGAAGTGTAGTAATTTATCCTTACAGGGATGTTGTGACTCAAACACTCCCTTCCCTTCCTGTTGCTTGATCCAATGTAATTAAATAATAGATTTCATTTCATAACTTTGCAGTAGCAATAAAGAGGAAATTATGTTCTGAAGGCATGTTTATTTTTTTTCCTCAGCCTTTTCATGGCTTAAAAGTGATTCTTTCTCTTCGTGCTAAAGTAATGTGAAACAGCCTTTTCAAACTTATGTCCTTGGGAAATGAATGTTAATTAAAGAATGAACATTAAATAGGAGTTAGGAAATCAGGGCCTTTTTCAGACACAAATATCTGTTGTTGAGATTTTACATTTATGCTCCTTCATGGTGCTTTCTTGTCTCTCTCTGAGCAAAGCTCCCTGCTTTTTGCTTTCTTTGATTTTCCCAAGACAAAATCTGCCACATTCATGCTATTGATGCCTAGAGAGGCTACCTGGAACAGAGGCTAGACAAAGTTAAAGAATAAAATAGGTATTTATTGAACAGCCTTCAAAGGATACACCTTGGGCAGTACAAAAGCCTGGCCATGGCTCTATCCAAGATGGGTGCAAGATGGACAACTGGTCACGAGTTTTCATGCTTTTGTAAGTTTTGGTCTATTTACATATTGGGGCTCATTGTCCAATTACAGCTTCAGGTTATGAAGTCCCATCCTCCCAGACTGCTCTCCTCAATTCGCTGTTTTACTTTTCGGGCCTGAAGCTGCAACGGTGTCCGTGGTTCTCAGGCTGGAAAAGGATGGTTTTGTCAAAGTAAAGTTTGAAGAGAACTTGCTAACACTTTATATGAAGTTCAGAGTCACATACCAATACAGTACAGAATCTGAAAAATATAAAAGCTAAAACTTAAGGCATCACTATTACCTGTACAATTTACCTTATTTGTTTTTTTGTAAGCTCTGAGAATTATAATTCATACCAATGAGTAAGAAAATACAGTGAAGCAACACATACTTAGAAAAATTTGGACTTCCTTTCCTCATTTTTATATGAAAATGGGTATGCCTTGGACTGGGACTATTGTTTTCCCTCTATTTTTTCCTTTCTGTTGGATTAGAAGATTCTTGGAAGTAGTTACAGATTTAGAATATTGGAACCATTTTGAAATGTCCTGGAAAGACATTTCTTGATATAAGACAGAAAAGTTCATAGAACTGCCTATACTGAGGTGCATTCTGATTATACCTTGTCCTCATTGACATTAAAGATTATAGGACAGGATGAGCCTTTCTCCAGTGTCATAATGTACACTGCATATCTTGTGATTGAAAAAGTATTAAAACTAAATGGTTTTGATTTTTTTTTTCTACTGATAATTTGGATGCATTTTTTGGATGGAATTTTTCTACAAATATTTTGGATACATCTTGCAAGGTGACACTTGAGTGTCAAAATTCTGCAGGCAATTTAATGTACCTGGAGCCAAGACACCTGTGTGTCTCTCTGGCATCCAAAACCGTTTAAACCCATAGTCCTCTACATATCTTACCTGTCTCACTGTTTAATTGGAGAGATTCTACAGCATTTACTTGAAGTCCCCATCCAGACTGAGAAGCTCTCACTTGCTTGGTATGTGCACTCGAGTAGATGAGAATTAAAAAGTAAGAAGAAAGTCCAGTGTGAATAATTTCAGGTAAAATCTTTTACATTCAAAGTCTTCCATCATTACCATGGTACTTCCTAGCATGAACATGATTGCATCTCTCTCCAGGGCTGTGAAAACTTCTAGAGCTAAGAGAAGATGTTGATAATTTTGTGTTATGTACTTACGATGTTTGTATTTTTGTTGGAACCTGAATCCTTTTTTTCTCCTTTTCTCTCCAACTCTAAATCTTCAGAGCATTGTCTTGTGTATGTTCTGAGATTTGAGTTTTTAAAGTACATTTTTATCCTTCATTGCACCCCAGAGCAGAGCCTGGGCCCTGCTCTGAGCCCTCCCTGCACACAGGGACACCCAGGGCTGAGGGTCCCTCTCAGCTGTGTCTCCTCTCCAGGCTGAACAGCCCCAGCTCCCTCAGCCTTTCCTCCTCAGGGAGATGCTCCAGACCCCTCCCCAGCCTTGTTGCCCTTCTCTGGACACGCTCCAGCCCCTCCATGTCCTTCCTAAATTGGGGGCCCAGAACTGGACACAGCACCCCAGATGTGCCTCAGCACAGAGGGGCAGGATCCTCTCCCTGATCTGCTGGGAATGCTCTTCCTGATGTCCCCAGGGCACCATTGGCCTTGGCCTCAGGGACACGATGGCTCATGGACAGTTTGTTGTCCCCCAGGACCCCCAGATCCTTCTGTGCAGAGCTGCTTTCCAGCAGGTCAGTCCCAGCCTGTACTAGTTCCAGGGGTTTTTCCTCCTTCCTGCATTTGCCTTTGTTGGATTTCAGACAGTTCTTCTCTGCCCATCTCTCCAACCTGTCAAGGTCCCCTGTATTCAGAGGACTAATGGTTGCCAGCTCTTCATAGCAATACTTCATTACCCTGAGGCTTCCTCTAAAAGCACTTTATCTCTGGGCTTGGAGTGGGTAAATACATGTCTTATTTTCCCTGTGTCAGACAGTGATGCCTGATTCCAATTTGCTGTCATATGGAAAGGAAGAGTATTTATTTAGTGTTCTGATGAAACTAATATAGGGCAATGATTATTTTCCTGTGTGAGCAATGTAAGGATACATGATTTAAACAAATGGTGCTCTCAACAGCAAGGGGAGAAAGGAACCTGTTTATATTAGATGGTCTCTCAATCAACAGAGAGCAGGGGTTTTTCTGCTTGCAGCCTTGGAAGCTGTCTAAGAATAATCCTGAGTGGTGGTTTCTTCTGGGATTTGAAACCAAAGGACAGGAAACTGAGGGATAATATAAACCTCTGCTGGTTTGCATGCCACAGTAATATTAGAGGAAGAAAAGAAATAGAAATAATTGATAGATAGGAAATAAATCTGAGTTAATAAACTAAATATTCAGAAATAATGTTATCTTCAGTTCTTAAGAATAGTAAATTCTGATAAATTTTTTTTTTTACTAGAGGAAATGTGAATGCATTTATTGATAAACAGTTTGCATGTTCTTATTTTTTAAAAGTAACATGTAGTAGCATAAAGGCATTCAAAGATGTAACTTAAATGGAAATAGTAGTTATTGTTGAGATTCTCCACTTGGAATATCTATAGTGATACTTCTGTGAAAAAGAAACAACCTCTTGGGAAAATTTCAGACCAAATCTTGTTAGTTTTATTTTAATTTGGACTAGATGTCCTTTAAAGGTCCTTTCCAGCTCCAACTATTCAATGACTCTACAAAAATTTCCTCCAAAACTTCATAGTTTATATAGTTTAGATGCAGGAAAAATTAATGCCAGTGAATTACAATGGAATGGAACCACTTACCTCAGCATTTATAATATCCTGACAATCCTAGAACTGGGACGATCAATAACAGGGCACATCTACACTCATCTTCAGAAGTGGGGAAATCTGTTTGCAGAGGTTGGAGGCCTTTTGACTGTTAGAATTTTTCAGTTTCAGGTAGGCTAATGAATCTTTCATACCTATAAAGTTCACACTTCACAAAGCTTTTTTCACAGTCTCTTGCTCATTCTAAAAAACACCACTCCATCATTTCCACTTGAATGATATTTTTCAAGCTTTTTATTTCCTCTGTTGTAGTAATAATAGATGCAGTAGAAGTTTCCAAGTTTGTTTTCTTGCCTGCTGTTACCACCAGCAGTGGGAGAGAACATTAGCTGTGGCCATCCCCAGTGACACACCAAATCTTGAATTAACACCTATGTAGCCAGTGAATAATTTGACCACATTAAAACTGAGTTCAGTGAGTCTGAATACTTTTCTGTACCTAGGGGCTTTATGGTTTCAACGTTGTTGGTATAAATTCACTTAGTTTGGTCAGTATTACCTGCTGTAAATGTCAGGTGTGCAATAGGGTTTCTTTTGTTTCCTGGAGAGTAGAAGAATTACAGCTATAAAATGTTGGTCCAAAATGTTGATTTTGGAATTTGAATTGAAAGAAGGAAAAATAGTAAAAAGTCACGCCTGAAGCTAAAGTTGAAATATGTTGTTCACAAATGCATTAAATTCTTTTCCCTGTGTGTCAGAAAATGGGAAAAAACCTCTATTTTAAGAAGTTAAGCTTAAATTATTTGTAAAGAAGAGATTTTTTTTTAAAAATACTTTGATTCAAGTTTATCTTTTGCAAAATAGAGGTATTAATTTCACAATTTACTTGAATTTTTTTTTCCTTAGTAATCTAATATAATTATAAAGGAATCATTCTATCTCCAATAGATAACAGAGCCCAGGAACACGGTGCGTTTTCCAGTTGGCCCACTCCATTACAGAGGCTGACTCCATGTAGTTTTCTAAAGACTCTTACATATTTCTAATTTTTTTCTTCTTTGGTATTTTTAGAATTCTTTTGTTGGTAACATGAAGAACATAAACTCAAACACGCTGTCCATGTTCCATGTTCTTCCTTTGCTGTTTTTGCTCCTTCTGAGTGTGTAGCTTCTTTTTTTGTATTTTTTCTACTCTGATTGTATTGAATATATTGCTAAAAACCACAAAGAACAAATCAAGAAAAAACCCTCTGACCTTTCTGTGATCAGAACAAGTATGTGAGGTGTGAGTCAAATGAAGAGAGATGCTGATGTCTAAATTTATATTAAATGTTCAGTTTAAAAGATGGGAATATTCAGAAAATACATTCATCATAGTGATCTGGGGGGCTCTTTGATAGCAGTGGTGTGGTAAAAACCCTGTAGGCTGAGGTGTGGTACTTTTTTTGGAGCTCCTGGGACTGACTTTCACCCAATTTCAGTCTGAAGGCAGCTGAAGGAAGGGCTGTTCTCTCCTGTGACTGGAACAACATGTGCTCTTAATTTTATGTCAGCTGCTTGTCACCCCTTGAAACCACTGAGTATTGAACCTGTAGATGTGTTCTTTATGATTTTGGAGGGAGGGAGTCTCTGGGTAACCTGCTTATTGCCAAAGAGGCTTTTGGGGTAATTCCTCTCCAGCTACGAGGAACTGGCTGCAGACTTCATGCCTGTATCCAGATCCAGCTCTCTGGGCTGCCTGGACTGGCAGTCAAGAGAAGGTGAGGTGAAGCAGGCAGTATTGCTTCAGGGACTTGAGGGTACAGTTTTCATAAAGGGATAAAAATAGTAAATTTTGTCATTGAAACCAAGATCTCAGTAGATGGCAGGGGCTGTGGGGTATGAACTCATGTTTTCTTATTCTCATGATCTGCATGGACTGAAATTCACTGTATGTCCAACATAAAATAAAGCTCTTATCAGTCTCTACAGCTCCCTGAAGGGAGGTTGAAGCCAGCTGGGGATTGGTCTCTTCTCCCAGGTAACAAGTGATAGAACAAGATGAAATGGCCTCAAGTTGTGTCAAAGTAGGTTTGAATTGGATATTAGAAAAAATTTCTGCAGTGAAAGGGTGGTCAAACATTGGAACAGACTGTACAGGGAAGTGGTGAAGTCACCATCCGTGGAGGGATTTAGATGTGTAGATGTGGCACTTGGGGACATGGCTTAGTGGTGGCATTGCAGTGCTGGGGGGATGGTTGGACTCAATGACCCTAAAAGTATTTTCCAACCTAAACAATTCTATGTTTTCTAAAGCCTCAAAATGTGATAGAGAGCTTCATCTTCTAGAGGTCACATATAATCAACTGGTGTTATATTAAATGGTCTTCAGTAAAAAAATACTTACATTTGAAACTAAGTACCTATTAAAAAGAAAATTTATTGTCTTTTAGTCTGCAGATGGACTTTTTTTTTTTAGATAGCTTGTGATGATTTAGTCATGCTGGTGAACCCTTTTGCAGTGATCCTGAATCATTACCTGTGAGGGTGCTCTAATAGGCTCCATAATGTAATTATCTCCCAGGATGTGCTAAGTGAATAAAGCACATCCCTTTGCTGAGTTGTGGAAACAAATTCAATGTTTTCCCTCTTTGTGTGTTAGAATAAGAAGCTCAGGTGTCACCATTAGTAGCATGTGAGATATTACATGGAAAGATTGATGTGAAAACCTATATTTACCTTTTCTATTTAGTTGCCTTCATAAAAGTATCAGAATGCTCTGGAATGTATTTACAGGACTCTATCTTAATTCAGAATATTATTTGGTAATTTTATAGGAGTGTGGTTTTTACGTGGAAAAGGTGAGAAAATAGGACATTTTAATGCATATTTAATAACACAACAACCTTCCTGCCTCTGAAAAAAATTCATCCAGGTGAATTTTCTTGTATAATGAAAACAAAATTGTAGCTCCTGCAGCATTATTCTTGGCTCCCAGCAGTTCCAAGGCATGCAAATATCACCATTCCAGCTCTGTCCTGCAGTTTAACTGGAAGGATTATGTCACAACACGGTATGTTTGTTTTCCAGCTTTTTGTCTGTTTGTCCATCAAGACGGTTTTGTAGAAGAAGTATCAGTGATTGTTGACTTTGGAGGTAGTGGAAGAAAAAATAATTCTGAAAGAAAGAAAAAAAGCAGACAGTCCCATTGAAGTAACTGTGCTTCTGTCACAGGAGAATGAATACTCCTTTCAACAAATCTATAATTTGCAGAAGTTGCAAAAAGAAAATAGCCGTAAGGTGACTGTTAACATACTTCAGTTCATCCTGCCAAGAAAGTTAACTTCATAAAGTCATTAAACCCATGATTACATTTTAAAATATTATTCCCCAGCCATTTCTTCTTAGGTTTTAAAATATAGTTACTGTATATACTACCTTCTTTGTAATGGGAAAAATTGTAAAATACACTTATTTTTCATAAACTCCTAATTATTAACAGAGCTATTTGCGCTCCTATAGTTAAAATCATTTCAACACTTCCGTTATTTAAACTTCACTTTTAGGGGTTCATAATTCTGCTGTAATAAAAATATATTCAGACTCTGAGGTCTCAGACATTGTTTGCTGGTATTAGGTAATTTAGTCTGTTTTTCTTAAAAAAGCTGAGTAATTTAGATTGTTTGCTGTTCTTCAATATCATCCCAAACAAAATATTTTGTAACGTGGATCTAATTTCAAAACTAAAAAATTAAGTGAGTATGTTGGAACTGCTGCAGCCCCAAATTCTGTGACTGGCACTGAGGCTTGGAGAAAGGAGATGGTGGGAAATTCTTGCCATAACTGCTCCGTTGCCGTGTGGTAACCTCATGTATGAACAGTTCCTGCAGCATTTCTATCCCACCCTTCATCTGGAGTCACGAGCAATGCTGCTCCCTGAATGAAACCCTCCGTGCTCCCACTGCAGCCAGGGGTGAGGCACCTCCTGATTTCAGAGAGCTGGGAAGGCTTTTCTGGAATGACAAATGCTCGGGTGCTCCAAGATGGATCGGTTCTTTGGCATGGCTTCCTGAAATCCCCCTTCATCACGTAATGACTCAACAGGGCCTTCAGCTCCAGAAATTCAGGAATTGGGCTTATTGCATATTAATGGCAACTCTGGGACAGTCAAATAAGACAGTTTGTTATAATACTAATTATAGCAAAGCGCTCACGTTGTGGTTTGAATGAGTCAATTATATGTGTGTTAAACTATAAATACATCTTCCCCCAGCCTCGGCTGTGTGGGACGTAATTTTTATTTAATTGCTTGGATACATATTTACCTGAGCATACCCTGGTTTCCCAGGTAAATACGTGTACCAATGCATAACTCATTATGGTCTGTTTGAATAAATAATCCATATTTTATAACTGTACAGGAAGTAATTATTTTCGTACTTTGCTTTCCTAAAGCCAAAGAAATTAAATGCTGTGTGTCCATTCCTTAAAATAAAATAGATGCAGAAGTCGAGGCAACACAAGAATAAAGTTTTCATTGTTTTGGTAGAAACTGAGAATCTTATTCCTGATTTTGATCTTGTGTTTAGCCCAGAATAACTCCATTAAAGTAAACAGTGTTATTCAAGATTTACTTAGATGCAAATGGGACATGAATTTGGCCTTTGCTCCTTATTCTCCCTTCCTTCATCAAAAGGCTCCTGCAAGCAGCTCACACACAACCTTTGCTATAAATGTCATTGTCACATGTTTATAATTTGGAAAAATAAGGTATTTCAGCTACACATGGAAATTAACATACCTGAACTTTATGTCTTAGAGACTCATGGAATGGTTTGGATTGGACGGGGCCAAGAGATCGTCCTTGTGCGTGTTTGGGAACTACGGCATGCTCTCCCTTTGGATATTTCTGCCATTGTTTTACATGATATTTGGGAAAGCTGTGTTGTGTTATCACCATGCTAAGGTCAGGTTTTCTAACACTTTTAAGCTCAGTGGGGCCAAAGTCAGCCTTGGCATAAATCCATTAGCTGCAATAGATTTACACCAGAGAGGAATATTGGCTCGTTCTTGGTAATTTTTTTTTATCCAACTCTTTATATTTTATGTTAGAAACATAAGTAGCTTGCGTGCCCTCAAACTAATCAGAATAAGAAATAGTTTTGCTTATGCCAAAAAATAGAGCTATCGTTTTTCACATTCTTACATTTTTCAAGTGAGATTATGTTACTGTGACTTCTGAATTCCTGAAATCTCTCTGGTCTCGGTGACTGCAAGGGCCAAGAGAGGGTTCCAAGGGGAAAATCTGAACCTCTTCACGCAGTATTTTTTGTGTTGTGCATACCAGATACAGTTAATGTTTTGTGTGCATGTGATTAGTGTGGAAAAAAATTAATGCAGTCCAGTATTATGATTTATGGACTGAATCATTTGCCCATTGAACACTTGCCAAAAGGAGAACTCCCCCCCACCTCTTCCTCTTCTTTGGATATTAGAAACAGCTACTGTTTTTGTTGATCTTTTTAACTTCTGAATAGGCCTATTTCAAGTCATAGCAGCATGGGAGCTCAGATTAATAATATACTTATTCAGCCAGTGATACTGAGTGAAACCATTGCTAGTGTGAGTATGAAGGATAGGATTTCTTTAAATTATTTTCAGGTGCATTCATGCATTTCTAAAGAAGAATATAGAGCTATTTGAACATAAATTAAATTGCTGTGTGTTGATCATGTTACAGGTGTGTCTGAATTTTAATATCAAGAATTTTTGTAGGTGTCTCTTCTTTTGATGACTTTTGTGCTGTGCTCACTGTCAGTTTTCCATCAGAGGGTTAACAAGGCTAAGGGCAAAAAAACTTAGGATTAAATCTTGCTTTTTGGGTTATTTTTCTTTAATTTAGAGGATAAAGCATGAAGCATCCCTTCTATCTCAGTTGATACAGCATTGTGTTTTGTGCTGAAACTGCTTGTCTACAGAGGTGATGGATTCCCCATCCCTGGAAAAGTTCAAGGTCAGACTGGATGGAGCTCTGAGCAACCTGGTCTAGTTGAAGGTTCCTGCTTGTTACAGGGGATTGGGCTAGATGACCTTTTAAAATTCCTTCCAGCCCATTCTGTGATTCCATGATGATGATGGGATTTGCTCCTTTCACCTCACAAGTCAGAACCAAAGGCGTGTGAGGTGAAAGGAGCAAATCCCACTGAATCTTTCTGCGCATTTGGGTTGAACCTACTTAGCCCAGTACTTTGAGAAGCATCAGCTGTGCAGATAACCCAGGTTACCAGGTTTCTAACTCTGTTCTGGTTTTGTGTAAAAACTCCAATTTCCTGCACTTAGTGAGAGCTGACGTATTTAGTTCTTTACAAAAAGTTTTTTTACAGCACAGTTTGAGGTGTTTGAGGCCTTTGTAGGCACTGTCACAATGGATGTGAGGGCAGTCCATTGCTTCTCACTCCTTTGGCCACCTCTTATCATTTTTTGTGTCATGCCTTGCTCAATCCCATCAGTTTCACAGCTGAATGGCCTGTTCTGTTCAATAAGGTTTTTCAATTCCTTAATTGAGTTGGTATTGCCTATCAATTAATTTTCTTTCTCCCAAATGAAATAAGAGCATTCCTAAAAAAGTTCTTCATGTGAGTCTGGTTTGTACTAATGCTAAGTCAAGTAGGGGTAGAGTTTCTTTCAAAAAATACTTAGGTAAGCTGTTTAAAATTAATATTTGTTATTCTAAAAAATTGGGAGAGGGATCAGCCGCCTTTCCACAGTTGCAGATAAAGTGCTATGGCAAGAATTTGGCATTTTTACATTGCCTGAGAGAATTATATATTCATTTTCTGTGCTAAGAGAAGGAAAAAAATGGCAGCAGGACTTTTTAAAAGCAGTCATTTTAAATATAAACAAAAAAGCTTTTTCTTGAGATTTGTCAAAGGTCTTCCAGGCTTTTCATAAAATTGTTATTCCCTTCTTGGCAAACAAGACTCGAGTGAGTGACACCTTTGAGAGTCCCAGCTNNNGTGACACCTTTGAGAGTCCCAGCTTGTGTTTTAGTGCACAGCTTGTATTTTGCTATGGACAACCATGCAAAATATCATCTGAATTTATTTAAAACAAACCTCAATGAATAAAGTTTTTAACACTGAAAAGACCATCCTAATTTATTCACTTATTTTAGTTGCAGCAAGCAGCTGAAGTTTCTCAGATGAGAGGAGCTCGAGTCATCTCTGCTGAAGATCTCCTGTTCTTAATGCGCAAAGATAAGGTACAGTAATTAGAAAGAAATTTCTTATTTTATGTAGTCAGCTGCCTGTTGTGTTTTCAAGT